>JANBOT010000105.1:0-17209 GCA_027575385.1 Coemansia sp. RSA 2399 | reverse complement strand
TGTGTTCATTGTTTGAAAGTGGATTCAAAACAACGTCAGATAAAATGTATGTGGTTGATAAATGGGTCATTCGCAGGCACATTCTCCTTCACACGTCTCTCTTCTTCGCATCCCTAGGTCAACACCCTCTTTTGCCTTTTTATGGCCATTATATACTATTCATCTAGTTTGGCATCCGCTACTTTGCTTGTTCATATTGTCATAATCATGCTTGCAGAGGCTTTAAGGGCTCGGGCATATGAGCAGGAGGAGTTCCTGATCCAGGACGATATGCGCGTGCGCTTCTGTGGATACAAAAGATTTACTCCTGGGTGCGCCGCCTACTGGGTTCTGGTTGTTTGTACAGGCGGCGTGCTCTACATATTGGCTGCCTGGTTTAACACAATTTATATTTGGTTTGCTTTGACACCCGAGAGCCTTTCTTCGGCCAGCCATGTGCGTATCCTAAGCGACAAAAACAAACACATCGAACTCGTTTGCGTTGATGTAACAGCCGTTGCCAACAACATCTATAACGCGAGCCTTCCTCGGGGCAATCCCAACTGTTCTCACCGTACGAGTGCTAGCTTTAATGCCCTGCGGATTTTCACATTTCGTCACTGCCGTTTTGCTTACGATCCGGAGGCTGACCGGTACGGGCCCGTAAACCAATGGAAGGATCCAGATTGGGCTGGCGGGCTTCGGCCACAAAATAAAGGTCTTTGTAGGGTTGAGGTAGAGAACAGGTACGCTCTGTTTGGGCCATGCATAATCGACATTCACGAGAAATCATATATACGCCTGTTCCGCGAAGAAGCTTTGAATCCATTCTACGTATTCCAAATCGCAAGCATAGTCATCTGGTGCTACGAGGAATATTATTATTACGCGTGTGCCATATTCGCCATTTCCGTCATTTCAATTACTACTAGTCTGGTGTCAGCTAAAAGCGCAATCCGTAGAATTCGTAAAATGGCAGTGTATACTTGCCCGGTAACAGTTTTGCGCGACGTAAACTGGTTGGAGATTGAATCGAGCGAGCTTGTGCCTGGGGACATTGTCGATCTTGGATCATCTGGGCTATCGACGCTGCCATGCGATGCTGTTATCCTCGAAGGGGACTGCATTGTCAATGAGAGCATGCTTACTGGCGAGAGCGTTCCCGAGCTCAAGCGTTCGCTAGACCATGGAACATATGTTTTGGGCTCGATGGACATGACAGCGTATACGTTCGACCCGTCTGTATCGCGCCATGTGGTCTTTGCAGGAACTCGTTTGGTGCGTGTGCGCAAGACAGAGCGTCAGTTTGAAAGCTGTGAGGGCAATACGTTTGGATCAAGTCGGAATATGCGCACAACAGCAATGGTGCTTCGTACAGGGTTCTGCTCAACAAAGGGAGCGCTTGTGCGGTCAATTATGTTTCCGCGTCCTACAAAATTCCAGTTCTATCGTGATGCATTTCGTTTTGTCGGGATTTTGGCATTGATTGCAGTGGCAGGGTTCATAGTGAACGCAATTAACCTGCATCGGCTCGGTGTATCGGCTTCGACTATCGCGATAAAGGCGCTCGATCTCATTACAGTTGTTGTTCCGCCAGCTCTTCCAGCATCCATGTCAATCGGAATGGCGTTTGCCGCCAGGAGACTGCACAAGCAGGGCATATTCTGCATTAGCCCGTCGCGCATCAATGTGGCTAGCAAAGTTGCCATTGTGTGCTTTGACAAGACAGGGACGTTGACCGAGGATGGGCTTGACCTTCTGGGCATACGTATGGTTGACCATAGAACTGGTCTATTTACGAACATGTGCACTGAGGTTAGCGAACTGGTTCGTTCTGTGGATACGACTCAAGATGGTGGCATAGTCGATTGCGTTGGCATTCCGGGAATTGCCGTTATAAATGCCATCGCATCATGCCACTCATTGCTATTAGTCGACAACCAACCGGTAGGTGATCCGCTCGAGATCAAAATGCTGGAGTTTTCAGGTTGGAGTATGGACAAGGACGAAGATACTCGAACCACCATTGTCAGTCCGCCTACATACACTTCAAATTCTGGTGGACACTCAGTTGGCGGCCCAAACGAAAGGGCAGGCAACACCTGTTATTCAGGTCAGCATGACAGCTCACCTATATACCCTTTAGGCGCGATTCAAATAGTGGAGGCATTTGACTTTGTTTCCGAGCTTCGACGAGCCAGCGTGATAATCGAGCAGGTTAATACGCAAAGTGGAGCTGCGGCTTATGTAAAGGGAGCACCCGAAGTCATCAAGGAGCTGTGCCGGCCAGAGACTATTCCGCAAGGATATTTTTCGGTCCTAAACGGGTACACACAAAAGGGATACCGAGTCATTGCACTCGCTGGAAAGCCGATAGAGAATGACATGCTTAGAGCTATAAGGAAGCCAGAGCGCGCTGAAGTCGAGTCTAACTTGGTATTCGTTGGGTTTCTTGTGTTTGAGAACAGGCTCAAATCAACGACAGCAAAGGTTCTTGGAGAGCTTCGTCAGGCAAAGATACGGATGGTTATGTGCACCGGCGACAACCCGTTCACGGCTGTCAGCGTTGCTCGCGAATGTCAGCTTATCCGACCCAACACCAGCGTCTTTGTTTCGCATGTACAAGCGACACCTGTGGCAACAGACGGCTCAGCAGAGATCCTCGAGGATGAAAAGTTGAACGCTTCTGCCATATGTATGCACCCTTCGCGCGTGTGTCCTGGGGTTATCTGGAAAGAGTATACCGGAAAGGAAATTGTTCTCGATCCAGTTAATCTTGTTCCTGTAGCTACAAACCAAGCAGACAAGCAGGCAGCGCTGCTTGCAGCAGAGCTGGCCGAGTCAGGACAATATTGCGTTGCAGTTACTGGCGATGCGTTTGAGTTGTACACGAGAAGCTTGGCGGCTACGACTGACACGTGGAAGGGAGTATTGATGCGCGGCCTGGTGTATGCGCGCATGTCGCCGGACCAAAAGGCAGTACTTGTAGAGCAGCTCCAGAATCTAGGTTATATTACCGGGTTTTGTGGCGACGGTGCCAACGACTGTACAGCGCTAAAAGCGGCAGATGTTGGGATTTCCTTGAGCGAGGCAGAAGCAAGTGTCGCTGCGCCCTTCACATCCAATGTTTCAGATATTAGCTGTGTGACTAGCGTGCTGAGCGAAGGACGGTGTTCAATCGCAACGAGCTTTGGCTGCTTCAAATACATGATGCTATACTCGATGATCCAGTTCACATCGTGCTGCCTTTTATACATCTACAACATCAACCTAACGAATGGGCAGTTCCTCTACGTGGACCTGTTTATAACCCTTCCAATTGCGGTGTGTATGAACCGTGCAAAGCCGTGCAGGGCGCTGGTTCCTAAGCGTCCGTCGGCAAGTCTTATTGGCAAAAGGGTCGTGACATCACTCATTGGAAACATATCCCTTGTTGCTGGGTTTCAGATTGCAGTATATTTTATGACAGAAACCCAGCGCTGGTACGAAAAGCCAGTGGCAAGGGAGCCAGACAATCCGGATTCCACGCCCTTGGAAGGCGACTTGAACACATCGATCTTCCTTTTTTCGACCTTTCAGTACATATTCACCGGCCTTGTCTTTAGTATTGGGCCACCATATCGCCAGTCGATTACCCGCAACTACCCGTACATGGCCGCGTTGGCTATTTTATTGGCGTTCGATCTGTGGATGGTGCTGGCACCTGTCAGGGGCTTTTACTCGTTGTTTGGTTTGGTGCACGTGAAGACTAGCTGGCGCTTTGTCATTTTTGGGATGGGAGCTGCCAACTTTGCGATGTGCTATTGCGGCGAGCAATTCTTGTTTCCGTGGATTGCACCTCGAGCAGCCACGGTGTTCAGGCTTGTACGTCTGGTCTGCAGTCGACGCTTGGAAAGGGAAGGCTTTCACAGCGTAAATGAAAACGGGGGCAAATATACGGAGGTTGGGATTGGCAACGACAGTTGCAATGCATCCGCTGGCGGGATCTGGGAGCGAGCCAGAAGGCGAGAGAACAGAAAGGAGTACAAGATCCTCTTGGAGAGAATGGCCAGCGGAGCAGACTTGTACTAACCAAAACATCTTCAGCTCGTTTCTCGAAAGCTATTCAAAAGATATTCTGTTTATAGAAAACGTAGAAGTGCACTTGGAAAACTAACAAAAGGTAAAATGGTATAATGGGCGGCAAAATCCAGAGTCGATGGTGCCAATGTTTGAGCATATCCTGTTGGAAGGTGTCTGAATCATATTTTCTCTGTGTCGATCGTTAGTTGGTTTGCTACATCGGTCCGAGCAACAAACTGCTGGAACTCTTCAAAGTCTATCTTGCCGTCACCGTTCTTGTCGGCGTCCCGAATGGTCTTGTCAACAATCTGTTGCACCTGCGCAGGCGTCAGGTTATTGCCGACCATCATTCTGAGGACATGAAACAGCTCGCCATTGGATATAAAGCCGTCACGGTCCATGTCGTATATTTTAAAGGCAAAGCGCAGCTTTTCTTCCTTCTTTCCCTTGCTACTGAAAGTGCTCAGCCCGGTGATAAACTCCTTAAAGTCCACATCGCCGCCGCCGTCCGTGTCGAATATGTCGATCAGCCGCCCAGATAGCGGGTTGTTCGCCAATTGCGGAATGGAAAGGAATTCGTCCTTGTCGATAGTGCCCGAATTGTCCTTGTCAAGCTTTGAGAAGCGCTTGTACAGACGCTGGATTTCTTCTGCAGTAAAGTTTGACGAGTCCACAAGCTCGTCGAGGGCGATTGAATTGGCGTTTCCCATTTTCTAGAATTTATAAACACAGCCGTATGCTTGTTTTGGCGGTCGCCGTAGAATAGGAAATATATAAAGTCAGGGAATGAAAATAGTGTTAATTTAACGAATATAAATTTAAAACAAGTGACAAAGAAAAAAAGTACAAAATATTTTACAGCAGAGACAAAAGCGGGCTGCACTTTTCTTTCTAGAACAATGGTTTTTTGTCTCCTCAAAGGCATGCGCGATGCCTTTAAACATTTACAAAAAAAAAGCATCACAGTCCACTTTTGCCATCAATAGCAACAGCATGTTGTTATCTGGGCCCTAACTGTTGCTGTGTTTCTTCTCCAAATAAGCGAGCCGCCCGGGTGCATCTGGCGTGGTTCTGGCCTTTGCCACCTTGCGAACAAATCAATGCGCTAACAACTAATGCAGGGTCAGGCTGCATTCACCAATGCAAAATGGCAGGACAAGGGGCCAGCTGTAGCAAGACGATGGCTAGATCCAGACCGGGGATATGTGTACGATATAAATACAAGTAGTTTGCCTCTCTAGATTTCGCAAGTTTTTATTTTAAAAGAAGTGCAACCTTTTATTTCCTCCGTTTTCATCTGCCGTGCGAGTTTTGCATGCAGTACTATAGACTTCATTTTCCACCGACTCACATTCCTGCTTCAGTGTATATCGGCAAGCGCTACCTCGCTCGACATACACCACACTATTACCAGCCAACAGACGTGATAATGGCAACAGTCCCCAGACACCGTGTTTCTGTTATTGGTGGCGGCGGCAATGTTGGTGCCGCAACGGCCTTTGCGTTGGTAGCAAAGGGCGTTCCTGCCGAGGTGCTCGTTGTCGATGTGGTCGATAAGGCAGCCGAGGGCCAGGCGCTAGACATCAGCGACGCGGCGTTCATGATGCCTGGAACATGCCGCAAAGGCTCGTTCACGGAAGCAGGCCAGTCTGACGTCATCATCGTTACCGCCGGCGCACGCCAGCAGCCCGGTGAGCCCCGCTCCAACCTTGTCGATCGCAACTACAAGATCATAAAGTCGATTATGGACAGCCTGCATCCGATCAAGCCGTCGGCCAAGATCCTGATGGTATCCAATCCCGTCGACGTGCTGACGGACATTGCGCAAAAGACATCGGGGTTGCCTCGCGAGCAGGTCATTGGCTCCGGCACGTACCTTGATACTGGCCGTCTGCGCAGCTCGCTGTCCGACATCACTGGCGTGTCGCCGACATCCATCCACGCATACATGCTGGGCGAGCATGGCGACAACCAGTTCACCAGCTGGTCGTCTGCGCGTATTGGCGGACACCCCCTGCTCGAGCACCCAAAGATGCGAGGCGTTGATCTGGACAGCATCTACGACAAGATCCAGCAAAAGGCGTATGTGATCATCGAGGCAAAGGGCTCTACGTACTATGGAATCGGCATTTGCGCTGCGACCCTTGCGGAGGGCCTGCTGAACAACACGAGCCAGGTCTTCCCCGTCACAAACTACGTCGAACGCTATGGGTGCTACATGTCCTGGCCTGCCGCCATCGGCTCCAACGGCGTCGAGCAGTCGTTTGACGTTAAGCTGAATGGCGAAGAGTCCAAAAAGCTCGACAAGGCAATCAACGCCATCAAGGAAACATGCTCAAGATACCAGTAAACTCGTTCTTTTTTCCATGGTAGTTTCCGTGCTTTTCCCCTTCAGTAAATCCGATACACCGTGGTGTCCTTGTTTTTTTTTCCCCCCATCGTTGGGTGCAAATCTTGTAGAAAGTTGGAAATGATGTGCCAATTTTCGGCACTTTTTCTGCAAGTCTATGAGATCCGCAGCGCTTTCTTTCCGCCTGGCGTGTTTAAAACCCCTTGCAAACCGACCAAAGCCGTTCACAGCCATCTTGCCTCTGCTTTCAACTCCCCCTTCTTTTACATCTACTCAATCACATCAAGAAAACAACCTGATTTAGCGACAATGTCCGTTGGACGACGCTGCTGCGGCCTAGTAAGCTGGACGGCCAACAAAACCTTTTGGTTCTGCTTCTGGCTTGGTATGCTTGTTCCGTTGGCCATCATCGGCGTATTCATAGCGTTCACCGTTACCTTGTACAACATTCCAGTCGACAACCGGAATATCCAAGACATCCCGAATGGAGTATTGTTTAGAGAAGGCAACCGTGTGACGTGGAAAGAACCCTTCATCTACGAAGCCAAGGTCTACGTATCAACTAGACAACGCGTCTCTGACAACGAGACGCAGTTCTTTGAAAAGGCAGAGCTGGTCTGGAGAAGCGGCCACCAGAGCATTGAAGACAAGTTCCCGCATTTCCGTGGCAAGGCAACTGTATCACTTCCCGAATCGCTTTCTGTTATCACTGATTCGGTGCACCGTGGCCTTTACGCACATATCTTTATTCAGGAAGCATGGGATGTGCCGTCACAAGATCCAAACCTGGGCGATCCGCTTCTGATTCATTCCGTACAGCCGATCGTGTGGTGGGAGCCGCAGGAGATTGACGACACGTTCCGGTTCATCAGCAGTCATGGGCATCCGCATCCGTCGTCTAGCCGCAAGAGCAATGCGGACTACCAGCTTGTGGCCGCACAATCGGCTTCGTGGGGAATGACAATGGAGCCCAATGCGGTTAAAATGGCAAACACGGGAGGATGCAAGGGGAACAAGTGGCTTGCGAATGACGTTAGCACGATCTTGTCTATGCCGTGGCAATCTAATCCTGTTGTATTCAAGAACCTGGTTACTCGGAGCGTGCCTGACGTAGATGTGCTTCTGACGCATAGGAATGACGGATCTTTACCAAAGTCCGTTGATGTCGACATTGATGTGCGAGGGATTAAAGGGTACATTATTGCAGTCAAAGCAGCGATGCTAACGATGACCAGCCAAAAGTTTATGACATGCCCGCGGCTAACCCCTATGCCCGATGGCATCCTCGGCAGAGAATTTAGATACAGAGACGAGCTTTCTGAAATTCCAGACAGGTTCTCTCGCTATATTTACGACCACAGCGTTCTGAAAATAGTGTCGTCGATGTTTGCTTTGGTGGCGCTCCTATCGCTGTCCAGTATCACCCTAAAGGCTACCATAGCCTACTCGCTGGGACCAAAGTCGAAGTGGATCGGGATGTCACGGGCGTCATTTGCACTTATTCTGGCTGATCCGCTGATAACGCTGTTGCGCAAAAAGCTCATAAATCGGGACTACTACAGTATTGAGGATACGGCGGAGCTTGTGATCGGATTCTACATCCTGCTTCTCCTTCTCGGAAGATCGCTCAACCCATTGGCATGGTTTAGAGCCGTTGCCCGTGTTGTGAAACATGGAAGGGGCGAGAGAGTTTATGACAACATGCTGCCGACTCAACTCGACCTGAACCCCGAGTGGAAAACGACAGAGGACGTGTATAACTCCGAAAAGCCAGCGCACGAGTCTGGTCTGAGTGCCGGCCAAGTGGCCAAAATTGTGGCTGTTCGCGAGAAAGTGGACAAGGCTGCTTTCCAGTCGAGTCGCAGCATCGCCGTCGTACTACTCGCGGTCTTCTCCCTGTACTCCCTTTATGAGCACGGCTTTAACCCGTTCTCTGCCGACTACGTTGACGATGTATTCTACTACATGCAGCTGATGGCCTCATGGCTCAGACATGTCCCGCAGCTGGCAGTCAACTACCGCTCACGTTCGGCAACGCACACGCCGGTGATCGAGCACTTTTGCGCTATTGCCAGCGCCCTCGGCGGCACGCTGCTTTGCCTATGCGCTGACATATACATTTGGGAGGAGACGTCGGTGCATGCACTGCCAGCCCTCGCATGTAGTGCCATCGCTCTTGTCCAGTACTGCTTGTACTTTAAGGAGAAAAAGGACTAGCGGATGAAGTGAAGTAAATCAGCGTAATCAAGAATTTCTTGTTTTTCTGCCTTGTGATGCAGCTTCCCCACCAGCTGGGAGATCTCTTCTTTCGTTTGCTCTTATTCCAAAAAAAGTATAAACGAACTATTGCCCCTATCTAGTAATAACCGAATCCTGAATTGAACTGTGAAACCACATTCCGACAGCAAAGATGGGAATCCTAGAGAAAATCGCAGAAATCGAGCGTGAAATGAACCGCACGCAAAAGAACAAGGCGACCGAATACCACCTTGGGCTTTTGAAAGGCAAGCTCGCCAGATACCGCGCTGAGCTCGTGGAGGTGAAGAGTGGCGGGCCCAAGGGCGATGGCTTTGACGTAAAGCGCAGCGGCGATGCGCGGGTGGCAATGATCGGGTTCCCGTCCGTTGGAAAATCGACGCTGCTATCCAACATCACAGACACTGAGGCTGCGGTCAGCAACATCGACTTTACAACGCTGCAGGCAACTCCTGGGCGGTGGGAATACAACGGTGCGGTGATCCAGTTGCTTGATCTTCCTGGTATCATCGAAGGCGCGTCGCAGGGCATTGGACGTGGTAAGCAAGTGGTGTCAACAGCACGCACGGCAGATCTGGTTCTGATGATGCTGGACGCTACAAAGTCACACCTCCAGAGGCCGCTACTTGAAAAGGAGCTGGAGGCGGTGGGTATCCGGCTGAACAAGAAGGTGCCCAACATCTACTACAAGGTCAAGACAGGTGGCGGGATCAGCTACAACTCGACGTGCAAGCAGTCGCAGCTGACAGAAAAGTTCGTATACCAATTGCTGCACCAGTACCGCGTCTTTAACGCCGAGGTCCTTGTGCGCGAGGATGTAACGATCGACGACTTTATCGACGTTGTGGTGGGAAACCGCATCCATCTGCCGTGCCTATACGCGTACAACAAGATCGATGCGATCACAATCGAGGAGGTAGACCGGATTGCGCGCGAGGACCACACGGTTGTAGTCAGCATCGAGAAGGACCTCAACATGGATGTGCTAAAGCAGGCGATCTGGGAGTCGCTGGATCTGCTGCGCGTGTACACGAAGCGGCACGGCGAGTACCCAGACTTTAGCGAGAGTCTTATTCTGAGGAAAGGCGCGACTGTCGAGGAATGCTGCCGCGCAATCCACAAGACGCTGCTGGACACGTTCAAGTATGCGCTAGTCTGGGGCAAGTCGTCAAAGCACAACCCGCAGCGTGCTGGGCTTTCACATTTGCTGTGCAACGACGACGTTATCCAGATAGTCCGCAAGTAGAAGAAAGCCTGCTTTGGTATAACTAAGAAACTAGTAAAGGAAAAAGGGACAAATAATGGTTACAGCTACTTTAGTGAAATGCTCTCCAAGCCGGCTTGAGGAGGGAGGACCCGTATTTTACAGAACGATACATTATAGCGAGCAAAAATGCGTTGCTTAATCCCTGGCCGCTGCGAACCCCGGGATCTGAGCATGCTTTGGCAAGTAGTTCTTCATTGCGATGTGTGTGTTGCGATATGCGTGTTTGTTGTTGTTGTCGAAGTATCTACTAAACACCCTGACATTATTTCTGCTTGTTTTCATCTGACAACGTCTACAAACACATCGACGGGAACTAACGCTCTCTCCCCCTTCTCTGGATCACGTACACACAAAGTACCCGCTTTCTCGCTGTCTCGGCTATTCAAATGTCACTAACGCCTGATTTTGCCGCTATCGTGCTAGTACCCCTGTTAATGGCTGCTGCTCTCTCCCTCGTCGATTTCCTCGTCCACAAGGGATGCATGGACAAGCGCTTTCGAGATGTTGTGGCGGCAACGCTCGCTCTCCAACTGCCAGTCCGTCGTGAAGACAAAGTACAGCTGCGCAGACAACGTAGTGGCCAGACTGATCAGGTATCCGAACCAGAGCCCAGCAAGACGCCAGTGGAAGACAGCCACGGCAACCGAGCTCAGCGGAACAGCAACGACGGTGAACGAGACGATTCGGATACGTGCAATAAGTGACTGGCGGCCCTGGCTGCGCAGAATACCGTTGAGCGCCATGTTGATGCCCTGGAGGGAGCCGCACGCAGCAACCCACGGGATGTGCCTGACCAGGATGTCGGCGATCTCAGGATCGTCGGTAAATACACCGGGTATCGAGCGTCTATTCGCCAGCACCAGGCACCCGAGCGCCGTAAACGCAACCACCGCAATTCCGATGGCGGTGTACATCGCTAGGCGTGCGCGGTTGATCATGGCGGCGCCTAACAGATTGCCGATGCGGTTGCATGTGGCGATGGCAAAGCCCATGCCCATGAGCCAGGTGCTGGTAGCAATTACCGAAAGAATGGCCTGTGCGGCCATCGACGGCGCATCGAGGAACAGGACACCCAGGTCGATCATGTGCAGCGCGACTGATTCAAAGAACGATATCGCCGAGCCGCTGAGCCCCAGCCTGATCACCGGCTTCAGGTGTGAGAAGGCAGACTTCGACCAGCCGCCCCAGCACTGGTACCCGTCGAACCGCGAAATGAACACCAGCGCAAAGATGTTGAAGCATAGGCTAACAATGATGATCACGCATGGGACGCCAAGGATGCCGATGGCTGTCGACTCGTTAACCAGCAGCAGCCAGATGGCCAGCCATCCGACGGGCAGACACACGAGCTGTGCAAGCACGGCAAAGCGCCGGATACCCTGCGCAAACAGGAAGCTCTTCAGGCACTCGTAGATGACTAGAAACGCAACGCCGATGAAGTACAGGCGCAGCATGCCCCCTGTAGTCAGCGCAATGTCGTCAGGGATGCCCAGAAACCGGTAGATCGGCGTAGCGTTCCACCACAGCGGGTAGATGGCGATCTGGATGCACACGCAGAGCAAAAGAACGCGCTGCAAGTAGATGCCCAGAAGACGCTTGTCCTTGGCTGCTGTGAACGCCTGGCTGCACAAGCTGTCCAGCGCCATGGCCATGCCTGACAGTGGCGCTATGCCGCCCAGCCCGGCGTAGATTGACACAAGGTTCATGCTCGCCAGCGCTATCGTGCCCAGCCGCCCGACCGCTGCCATCATCGGAACCATCAGCAGCAGCTGCGACATTGTCGACACCACGATGGGTAGCGCCGACAGCACCAGGCCAACGGCTTCCGCCTTGATGCTGTGGAAATCCAGCAGCTCTATTGCGTCTGCGTTGGTAGCAGACACATATTGGTTCCACTGCAGGATCTGGCCGCGAGCGGAGCTGTAGTCTGCGGTCTCTTGGCTTGCCTCTTCCTCAGCCACATGGATATGCCCGAGCAGAGGCGTGGACGGAGAGCTGTCGCTGGCGATGCTCCCCGCATAGTGCTGGGAGTCTGGAGCGGGCATATGTCTGGTAGTTTTAGTGCGATGGCGCTTTTAAACAATAAGATAACAAGGTAGTACTAGAAAGTGAAAGAAGAGCCAGAGTTGCACACAGAATAGAAAAGCGGAAGCAAGCCTCGAAAGCTAAATGCTTTCAAAAGTGGAAATGTTTGCCAAGGCTTGCTGCGTTCTTCGGGTACCACTCGTTGCCGAAGCGGAGAGAGGCCCATCTCTCCTTGAGCAATATAAGAGGTTTCAGTGGCAGATGACAAATCCAGGAGAAAAAATACCCACGCAAAGTGCGTCAATCCTCAAGTTACTCGACTGGCGAACCTCAGCTAATGACAAACAAGAATAATATATTATCATGGGCAGGCAGGAAAAAAAATAGAGCGGAAAAGAAAAGAAAAAAAAGCTCAGTCGGACTTTGGCGCGTCGAGCTTCCTGATCTCCTTGACAAGGAACGCCTTCTCGTCCCTGAACTGCTCGTCGGTGTTTTTGTCGTTCTGGAAGTCGACCAGGAACTTTACCAGCTTATCCTTGTTTTTGTACAAGATCTTGTGCACGTCAGGCGTCTTGTTTGGATTGGCCACAAAGATCTTGAAGATGTGAAACGCCTCGTACTGGATGCTCTTGCTCTTGTCGTTCAGCGCATTCATCACCATCTTGAGGTTTGCGCTCTGCTTGATAAACATCATCATCACGTGGAAGTTCTTGCGCTCCAGCAGGATCTCGCCCAGCAGCTTGAGCGACTGCCGCCGCACCACGTAGTTGTTGGACTCGAGCAGCTGGTGGTACTTTGCAAAGAACGCGTCATAGTTGTCGTTGAGGAACGACACGGGCGGCTCCTTGAACTTTGTCATCGCATCGTGGAAGCTGTTGAACGCGTCGCTGGTGACGTCAAAGTTCTCGCCGTCCACGTAGTCAAAGAAATTGAAGAACTCGGGCAGCTTCAGCGTTGCGCACACAAGCGCCTCGTGCTTGAAGCACTCGCGCAGCATGTTTCCACAGAAGATGGCTGCATCGGGGCTGCCGTATCCGCAGATCAGGCTGGCGATTACGTTGGTGCGGCTGTTGAGGTACTCGACCGTCGGCTCGCGCGTGCCGATTTTGCGCCGGAGAAGGATGCCAAAGATGATGCTGACCTCCTTGCGCGTCTCAAAGTCAAGGCGTGCCAGGTTTGAGATCAGCAGCGGGAGCAGCTCCGTCGTGTATATTTCCTGTGCAAGCTGCGCCACCTGCTCGGACGTTGTGTCTGGGACCTTTTTGTCTGCGCCGCCGTCCTGCAGGATCTGCAGCATGCTGGATACGTTCTTTGATATCTCGTCGTTTGCCTTGGTGCGCTGGTGCTCGCTGACGTTGCTGCTGCCGCCGCCGCCACCGCTGCTGTTGTTGCTGTTGCTGTTGGGGTCGACCCGAACCATCGCGTCGTGGATTGCCTTGACAAGTTCAACTGGTCCCTTTTGCTTTGACTTGAAAAAGAAGTTCATAATGCTTTGTTAAATAAAGACCGTGTGTGTTGTTTCGCTTGTTTTCTCTCGTTCCTCTTGAAGGTCCAGCAGCCGTGTTTGTATGTCTTGCGTTGTACAGACCAGCGGCTACCGTCGGAAGAAATGAAAGAGAAGAGATAATTAATAGAGCACAGCGGTTTATCAGAAGGTATACAGTGCTGCAGAGCAGAAAAGGAAGAAGCGAAAGAAGTGAAAGAGACACTAACAAAAACATCAAGAGCCAACGAGCGTCCCAGCCAGTATAGTGCTCGCAAATCAGATGAATCGCGTGTCATATTGCCGTCAAGTAAACAAACCACTTGCCAGCTTGGCTTGTGCACCAAGTAAGCCTGGTCCAGACCATGTAGAAATAAAAAAGTTGTTTACGCTAAACGACCGTAGAAGCATACCTTTTCCCCGCCTCGTTCTTTTTTATTAGAAAGCGGTGTGGTGCGTGGGTGTTGAATGAGTGTAGCAGCGTAGGGCGTAGACAGTTCAATTACTTTTCGGACAAAAAGAGAGTCAAAAAGACCAGGAAATACAAATAAAGAGCAAAGACGCAAAAGGAGGGCCATTGACGCAAAGGTCGTCGTCACTCCCCTCTTATACGCTTCCCTTGTTTCGGACGTATCTGCTCGGCTCTTTCATTTTTTTCCTTCTTATTTTTTATTTGCTCGACATTTCGACAATTCAACCTTTTGCTCGTTGCCACATTATCATTTTGTAACCTATTTGCACTCTGCTAGAACAGAAAAAGAAAAAGAATGACTGCTCCCAGCAACAAAGAAAAGCGCGAGCAAGGGCTAAAGTATAAGGAAGCTGGTAACCAGCACTTCAAGGCTGACGAGTTCGAGAAAGGCAAGTACCAGGGATTGGGAGTTTGTTTGCAGCAGTAGCACCCTGCTAGAATGTTCTTAAAATGCGCAGTCAGCCGCTCTATTGTGTGTTCTTGTTATCCTATGTAGCGCTCAAGCAGTACCACTTTGCGCTGCTCCATCTGCGCGGCCTGGGGTCCAGCGCCATGAGCGTGGCGACACCCAAGGACCCGGATGCCATAAAGGAGGAGGACGTCACCGAGCACGACAAGGAGCTCTCGGCAATCAGCTCAAACATGGCAGCGTGCCACATGCGTCTGCAGAGATACGATCGGGTGGTGACGTACTCGACGCAAGCGCTCAAGAGCAACCCCTTCAACATAAAGGCAAAGTTCCGCCTTGCGCAATGCCATGTTCGCGAGGGCGCACTGGAGAAGGCAACCAAGCTCCTCGACGAGCTGGAGAAGCAGTCGCCTGGCGATGCAGGTATTGCCGCAGAACGCCGCAACATTGTGGCCAAGGATAAGCAGGCCGATGACAAGATGCGCAAGGAATTCGGTGGAATGTTTGATCGGGCCAAAGCGTCCAGCGACTAAGGGCCACACCATCATGTCATGCACCTTGTTGTTTGCGGCCGGACTCGGACATCCACTGTGCTACTTTTTCTTCGCGCGCCTGCCGAATGCTTTCCAAATTTGCGTGTAGATACCGCAGAAACTCTACCACCTCCCGAAAAAGGGCGACATGTTGTCCATTGAAATAAATACAAGTGATACAATCAGCATTTGCAATCTGTTAGTTAGCGGTGAGTGTGCTTTACGGTTTACAGTGTGGGCAGGAGACATCGTAGTGCTGTTGTTAGTCTGGCTTACCATTGGTGTCAAACTCGCACGGGAGCACAACAAAGCCAGGGTATCTTGTCATGCCACCGCGAAACGCGCTCTCCCAGCAATCAACGACCATCAGCGGCAGCGTGTTCCAGCTACGGTACTCCAGGTCATGGAGCTCGTCCTCGATGCGGGCAACGGCGTGAGGGTACTCCTGTGGATCAACTGAATCGGCAAAGAACACCTTTGCGCGGTTGAGCCGCAGAACAGCGTGTTTAGCGTCCCTTTGCGTAAGAATGGAGTCGCTTCCCCCGCTGCGGCGCAAATGGCTCATCAGCGCCGCATGGATCGGGTCAGGACCCTTCGCGCCCGCATGCGCATACTTGGTACGGGCTTCGCGTGCACGCGCTGCGCGAAGATCAGCGGCTGCCTGGAATGCGGTGCTGCTGTTCTGCTTGCGCTTCTGCGCTCCCAGCGCGGCTGCCGTGGCTGCGATCTCTTGGACAGTTTCTGGCGCTGTCTGCACGCCGAGTGCCTCGCACAGACGTACCAGGTCAAGTGACCGTTGCGCGCACAGTTGCCGCGCGCCGCCAGTGTGTGTGCCGCTTGCAGTGAATGCAAAGGACACAGGTTGCAGCGAGCCGTCTTGTGCGCGATAGCTGAACTGGAGCGGTGCAGCCGTCAGGTCTCTGCTCTTTGAAGGCGACTCGTGGACGCGGAGCTCTGCGGGTCGCCTGAGTACGGGCGCCAGAAGGTCCTGGAGCCGCTGGACTGATGCCTGGTTGACTCGCTTGGCCGCTGGCTCGTGTGCATAAAAGTCAGGGTGGACCTTGAGGAGAACGCCACGCAACAATGGCTTGATCAGCGCCTGCAGCCTCGTGTGGTCCGCCATATTGCCAAGAGTGTTTATTCAGGAGATGGAACGCAAGAGGACAGTACTTTCTAGCGGCGCAAAGCTCCAGCGAGCGTGAGCTGTGGCGATGGCATTAGAGCTGGTTGCACTGATTATGGCTCGGTTCAGTAAAAATACATAGGGCTATAAAAAGCGAGCAAAAAGTCACGCAAGCTCAAAATTCCTCCACTTTCTTTCCTTCTTTTTTTTTCTTCACCCAGCAATTTTCATTTATCATTTCCGTTTCTTCTTTATCGCTTTAGACTAGAGCCATCAGTTCTTGCTATTGTCCGTCTCCCCTATTTGTTATTGCACTTCTTCAATAAGCCAAGCTTGCCTAGCTATTTTGCATAATAAGGTTGGGCTTTTATTCGTAATTTGCATCCTTGGCAACACATTCCAGGCAGCCTGCGACCGGTTGTTTGTAGCCTTAACATGGTATTAAACACGGGCTTTGTAGCAAAGGGGAAGCGGCGACGTGCAGACACGGGCGAATACGAAGGTACAGCAGACAGGCGGCCGCAGTTGCTTACTAAGCGGCAACGGAGTGCCAGCCATTATCCTGACGAACTGCAGAAGCTGTCTGCGCCTGGTGCGCTTTTGGCCGATAGCGACGACTACCAGCGGCAAAGGATGATGACGTGTGCGGCGATGGAACCGATGCTTCTGGACCACTACGATGCGCAGCACGGAGATGGCGGCGCCATGCTCGCCACGCCAGCCACGTCACCGCCGCATGGCGTTTCGGACAGCGACGAGGGTCAGAACGGGGGCGATGACTGGGAAGATGACGACGACGACGACGACGAGCTAGACCCTGCCAGCGAGTACTACGAAATAAGCAAGCTGCTCAACCAGCTTCACCGCGAACGCGTGATGCGCCGGAAGCAGTCGTAGCAGCGGATGACACGCCACACCCCGCACCTCCATGTCATATCATGCCATGTCATGTCAGGGAAAATAAAAAGCGTGTTTTCTACCTGGTCTGGAAACGACTTCATCCGCTTTGTGGGTGGCAGCAAACTCTCTTACGAGAAACCCGTACAAAGAAAACCGCATTTTTTTTTGTTATTTGCGGAGACATGCAGGTGTTGTTGTTATTGCAGCTGCGTGTGGAAGGTTCTTTGCGGCCTTCGCCAATTGTGCCCGTCTTTCTCTTTCCTTTCGCCCGTCGATTTCTCGTGTTCCTTTTCTGGTCTTACTCTTTCGCCTCACTTTCTATTCCTGTGCATTGCCAAGCGCGTTTTTTT
>JANBOT010000104.1:0-17242 GCA_027575385.1 Coemansia sp. RSA 2399 | reverse complement strand
AAAAAAAACCGAAACATAATTGTCCAGCAGACGCGAGAAAGCTTTTACTTTGCTTGTGATTTCGCAGCGATAGTGTTAGTTATGCGCGTCCACGGCTTCGGGGATAGCCGAGTAGCCACGTAGATGTCGCCGGGGCCAGTGATGCGGTAGAGATCGGGCACGCCCGCAAGTGTCTTTGTGGTCTTTGCCACAGCCCATCCGCTGACGCGAATGGCATTGACCGATGTATAGGCGGCGCCACGCACTCCGTGCTTCACGATCCGCCACAGCGGCCATATGGTGGAGTCGAGGATCCTTGATGCCACATCGGCAGCCTTGGACGGCCGCCCACCCTTGCTGCTGGTATCCGTCGAATGGCGCGCTGTCTGCAGGGGCTCTGCAGGCGATCGGGCAGGCGACGCCACGTTGTTTTGCATAGTAGGGTTGTTCGACACTAGAGGGGACACTGCGGAATAAGTATCTGCCGGTGGAACGCCGCTAGCCGGGTTTGCGACTGCTGACTTTGGATCGGCATCTATTGCATCCACGCGGGGATGGAGAGGCTGCGGGCGCCCGGACTGTGGAGCGACAGACAGGGTGGACGACCAAGCGACGACGTAGCGCGGATCGACGTAGTAGTCCTCACCCTCTTGCAGCACCAGGCGATGGAGCCCGCCAACCGAATTGAGAACAAAGGTTCCACGGCCGCCAACGCGATCGAACGCAAGCGGGCTGAACCCGGCACTCAGCCCGTTCCACGTGGACACAGAGAGAAACTTGGTCTGCGCCAACAGACACATGCGCCGCACAAAGTAGTCGGCACCGCCATCGGTTCCGACAACAACCACGTCGCCGGGGTTTCTGGGAGCTACCAGCACATCGGCTGCCGACTCCTCCGTAGTGATCTCCTGCACAAAGGCCGAGCGGCCCAGAAATGGTTTCAGCGCAGCTACCGCCAAAGTGCCTCGCATTGTCGCTCGTGTTTGTGCTTTGGGAGACTGGCCCAGCGTCTGCCCCACTTGCGTGTAAAACACAGAGTATGGCGGCATTTTGGCTCTCACCAGAGACCCGTTTCCAGAGTTTATCACGTCGAACCGCGGATCCACTGGCGCTGGCGGCCTAGTGCTCTGGAATATGCTGCGTAGTCCTCTGTGGTTCGGTGCTTCGATGCGGCTCGTCGCCGTGTGCCTGTGGTGTTGTTGCTTGGGGTCTTGGGAACTGCGATTCAGCAGCGCGCTGCTCTGGCGGCCGCTTATTTGAGACACCCGCAACCTCCCTGCTGCTGCTGCTGCTGCGCGCTTGTTGACCGAGCAAAGTATATTGTTCATGAGTGTAAATGAAGAAAGAAATAAACGATTGAAATGAAGCCAGGGAAAAGAAAGGGAAAAAAGTAAAGCTTATCGTGCGCTGGTGAAAAAAAAATAAGGATCGGGGCTGGTGATTGAACTCTTCCAACCAGAGATCAGAAGCTGCCGTGCTTGAAGCCCCGTGAGCTGTCTTATTATTTTTTACTTTTCGTCACCTTTTGCAACATTTTTTTCGGCATCTAGTATTTCCAATTCCACCCTCTTTCCAACACCACTCACCGCTTTCGCTGTTACGAATTAGCTGTACAAGATGAACATTGGTAGCAGAAGAAAGAGCCTCCGGAGGGCCGCTCCCATTGGCAGCGGAGCAGCTGCCGAGTCATCTAGCGCAAAACTGGACCCCTCGACCTTCACGCAGCCATCGAGCGATTTGCAGAATGACCTTCCAAACGTGTCTCTGAGTAAGCTGACGAGGTCCGACTTTCGACCAGAGGACTACCTCAAGGAGACTCTCCGGTCGGTCGACGAAGGTGGCATCCGGCAGTTCCGCAATACTCTAGAGGAGTCGCGGCGGGTGGCGTCAAAGAACTTGCAAAAGAACGTGTACAAGAACTATGAGAGCTTTGTGTTTATATCCAAGGAGATTTCGAGCATGGAGCGCGACATGCAAATGCTAAGGGAGCTTTTGCAAAGCATCAATCAGATCGGCGACCACCTGATGGACGAGGACGAGCAGTCGATTCTGGACGCAGACGAACCGGCGGTTCCCGGCGCGGGACGCGTTCTTGGGCGTAGACGCACGATGCGAATGAGCATGGCTAATCAGAACGATATGTTCAAGGAGCAGTTGGCCAAGGTCTGGCGAGCCATCCGCGATGCGCAAAAGTTTGTCCCGTTTGCGCCCAACCGCCACGTTGTCGGCGACGTCCGCAACATTAGCGAACTCAGCCCGTCGACGTTGCAACTACGACAGAGAGTGGATATCGTTGTGTTTAGTGATATGCTGCTGCTGGCTGTGCGCAAGAAGCGCGCAAACCACGCGCAAATCGCCCTTGTTGCTGACCGGTCGTTTGTACTCAGCGACGTCACGGTTACAGACGTCAGCGACTTGTCGCGCTCTGGACACCTTGTCAAGATCGTCAATCGTGCAGAGACGTTCTTGTTTGGGTTCAAAGATGCCGATTCGAAGAACGAGCTTCTGATGCTAATCGGTCACGCTCGGGCAGGGATCTTTGGCTCCGACATGCAGGCGATGCCGCCTCTTCCTGGCGCACGAGGAAATGTCCCAAGCGCACAGCCGCCCAAGCAGAACAAGTCACATCAGGCGTCCGCCAGCCCCGGGGATGACGAGGCCGAGGGCATTCCTGGCGAGCTCAAGCAGCGGGTTGACGAGATTATGGACAGCTTGGATATACACATCGCGCGGCGCGAATTCACAAACGCAGTGACGCTGGTGCAGCGAGTCAAGAGTGTGTTGGGCGAGGTACGGAAGGCGCCGGCGTCGGCGAGCCGCGCAGTGGAGGCGCACACAACGGAATTGGCGCGGTTAGTGTTGGCAGATCTGCTGATTCCGTGCGCACCACGCAAGCAGGTAGCGGGCAACATTGCGTTGTTGCATAAGCTTGGATGGGACAAGGAGGCGAAAGATGCGTTTCTGGTGTCGCGCAGCGCGACGATCAAGAACCGCACGCGGCAGCTGAAGCTCGAGGGAAACACGCGGCTGTACATCCGCGAGCTGGCGATTGTGTATTTCCGGCTGATCCGCAACACATGCGAGTGGTACTCGGAGTTCTTCACCGACTCGACGATGATCTCGGCGCTTATTGCTTGGGTGCGCCAGGAGATGGCGGGCTATGCGGTGATCTTCCGCCGCCATGTCTTCCACGAGATGCAAAAGTTCCAGGTCATAGCCAGTTGCCTTAACCACACGCTGGCCGAGGTTGACATTCTCGGCCATGCTGGACTCGATCTCAAGTTCATGCTCGACCAGGAGTTCTTCCCCGACCTCACCAGCTGCATCCGCGGATACGAGTCCCGTAGCTTTGCGCTGCTGACAAAGATCGCATCCGAGGACCCGCTCTCTGTGGCGAGCAAGATATCGACCGCAAACAACGAGAACGCCGCGCGCATCTTTGGGCCGCAGATACCGATCATTGCGTCAGTCAGCAAGCTAGACGAGGTGCTGACCGAGTTTGGCAATGAGCTGCGGCACATTGTGCGCGACTCGCTGTACGGCCAAGTGGTAGCCAGCGTGCTAGCCATCATCGAAGGCGTGCTCAAGCAGTTTCTAACCATCCTCCGCAAGGGCGACAACACGTATGCACGGGAGTTTGCGCTTCTCGTCAGCACGCAGGCGGTCGTAAGCTGGGTAATCCCCCGAGCAGCTGCGCACTTGGACAAGATCTTTGGGCGCACAGTCACCGACATTCACAACCTGGAGCAGCGGCTAGAGGCGTTCCCGACGTCTCTTCAGGACGTGTTCTGCCAGAAGCACTCTGTGTCGGCAGCCAAGGCAACATTCGACTTTGTCACAGCCGACTTTGACCGCACTGGCGAGGTCAGCGACGCCATGACGCCGTCGCCGCAAATGGAGCAGCTCTTGCGGCGGCTCGGCGAAATGGCGCGCGAGCTGGACCAGTGGCCGCCCCTGTCGAAGCGCAACATCCTGTCGGGCATTATCGACTGCCTGTTTGTCCAGATGATCAGCCATCGGAACTGGGAGACGTCGGCGGGTGAGAAGCGAAAGTTCAGCCACTATGGCGTCCACTGTCTGGTGCTCGACGTCCATTTTCTGCTCCGTATCTGCGGGTCGCTTGTCACAAAGAGCACAAACAATATGGCGAACCGCGTATGTGAAAAGGCGCTGCGGTCGTATTTCACAGCCAACTCTGGCAGCAGCGGCAATGTGAAGCAGATGATGAACAAGAGCTGGTACGATGCGCGGGTCCTTGAAACGATGCAGCGCCTTGGCTTTGCGTTCCCTGATTTTGGGAAGGGCTTTGAGCACCGGTCGCAGCAGAGCTTTGAAAGTAACGGATCGGCTTCCACCGACCCGAAGCCACCCAAAGTTCCACAGCTCCCGCCAAACGATTCATAAGACTATTTTCTCAACAAATAAAAAGCCCATGTCCCTTGTCAAAATAGAACTCGATGAAGTCACATGCCATTTACATGTCGCATTTTGCTTTGAAGTGCTTTTGCGCTCTGATCTTTCTTTTCCCGATGTAAACATTGCTCAACTTCTACACTATTACGAAAGCTCTTGTCTTAAAATGGAAGTGGGCGACAAGGACACTTGCTCGCTCTGGATAGGTCTCCCGTTTGTTGTTTGGCGCAGAATAGCGTTCCATTACCACAACCAGCATGCACCAGAGCCGAGCGAGTCCGAAGCACGCCGTTTTGACCAGTTGCTGGCACAAACGCGGCAGATGCTACATGTCGCGTCGATTAACCGCACATCGCGTACTGCGTTTGTCGACTACATCTATAGGGATGCTGCCGTCCTGGTCGATGAATGCGGGACGCCTTCGCACAGATTTATCCGTAACACGCGTATGCTTACACGAGCGCGTTCGCTGTACATTAAAGTGGAATCGCAGATAGATCGGGTATGGTCAAGAGATGTGGTTTGTGGAATCCGCCGCCTGCTGCCAGACCATATGCCACATCTTGTCAACATCGTCGTTGAATCGACCAAGCTGGAGGGCCCACTTACTTTATGTGGGCCGGTTTTCAGAGAAGGCCCTAAGAAACTGAGTGCCCCGCGACTGGGTGTCGTCCACGTAATCGATTTGACTATGGATAGGGACGAGGTGAATCGGCACGAATACTCGTTAGCGCTTAGGGTTGCCGGATATGTGGCGGAGTTCGCATTGGCCGGGTTGAAGCAAGTAGAGGCCATCGAAGACACGAGGCGGCCAGCACAGTACCCGCTTGCGTATCCGATATACACGAGTGGCGATCTTGGCCTTGAAGACGAAACGTTTACTTCGTCCTTGGAGTTCAGCGACATGGGGCTGGTACCACAGGCCATCCGACTAGTGGTAGCATGTAGAGCACGACTGGTTTCGCTAAAGTTTCTGTGCTGCGAGCTGCATCACTTCATCGGTCTGTTTAGAGCACCGGATGGGTCCAACCAAAGGTACCCGTATCTCGAGGAAATGCGTGGGGCCCTGAGCAACAATACTAGTAGCCGCGACAACATTGGCCGACCTGTATTTCCTCCAGACGTGCTTCCCAGACTATTGCACTTGCACGAGATCACCACGTATGCCTGGCAGCACCAGCGCGGCGTCATCTCACACTTGCTGGTTGACACGCTCACGACATCGGTACTTCCAAGGCTCCGTTCGATCCGCACACGCGCATCGCAAACAATGACGTTTGCCTCGGAAAGCGTGCCGCGTCTCGAGTACGCAAGCTATTACTCGCAGTCGGAGTTTCCAGAGTACATGAGTGCCCGCGTAGTCCTTGATCAGTTCCGGAGGCTGCTGACGCACAGGGGGATCCGGTACATCAGGTACTACGACCAGGTTCCGCCGCTCCAGCTGACTTCAGCGCACTTGGAAATCAAGTGCACTGCGCTTCAGAGTCTGGACATGGGTATAATCATTGTTTCGTTTGATGCTATCGTGGAATTGCTTCGGAAACTGAAGCAAGTACATACGTTATATTGTACAATCAACAACGGCGAAGTCGTTCCGCAGGAGAGAGTAACAGAACTGGGAGACAGGCCCGTAAGCGAGTCCGTCAGCATCCTGGGTATGTGCATCGCTGACAATAGACCACTGCGGCTCGCTCGTGTGGCTGCAAGAGAACCGTCGGATGAAATCTTGTGTCGGCTGCCGAACTTGCGCCAGCTCCAGATCCAAGGCGACGTTGACCGAATATGCGAGTTGTTTAATCGGCAGAAAGACGAGGACCGATTCGAGTGGTCGGCGAAGGTGGCTGAGCAAGTAGAGATACTGGCAGTTGATCTGTTTGCTCGCACAAAACAGTAGATCGAACACATGGTGTTTTTTTTTGTATATAAAAAGAAGTGTAGACATGAACAGATTGGATCAGTTGGATGCAAAGGGAGTCGGGTTCATTCTCCTGATCTCTGCAATGTCAAGGGGTTGGTTCCGCTTGTAAAAGAACAGTAAGGCATCGCCGACTCTGGCCGGGAGATCTTCCTGGATAGTGTGGCCGGCAGCTGGTAGCAGTTCAAGCTGGAACTTGCCTTGCATTTGGGCGATCAGGAGTTCCTTGTCAAGGCGGTCTGTGCCAGCCAAGATAAGCAGCTTGGCGGCAGGAGCGGACGCAAAAGTGGATGACAGACCCTTGTACCAGGCATGCCAGAATTTCTGAGACGGGAGCAGATCGGTTCTCCACGTCCACGTGCCATCGGAGCGTTGCTTGACAAGCGAGGGGACCGAGAGGCGGGCGGACTCTGAGTTCTGGATATGGTTTGAATCAATGTGCCAGCGGATGGCGCTTTCGACGGAGCCGAAGGTACTGGGGCGAGCACTGATGAATGCGGGGATGGATGCAAGCGAGTCGATAGCGGAGCCCTCGACGATATCAATCAACACGAGCCCCAGCACATGGCGGAGGCGCCGGGAGCCGGCAGCGTGGGCGACGACGGCGCCGCCCATACTGTGGCCAACAAGTACGATACTTCTCTGGTTGTGTGGGAACATGGCGTCGACAAGGCCCACGAGATCGTCGACTTGGCGCTGCAAACTCAAGTCATCTTGGTTGTCGCCTGCGGTGGCGCCATGCGCGCGGCAATCGGGCGCTACAAGCGTAGCGTACGTAGGGTCGCGCATGTGGATGTGCTTGCTGACAAGCCCGAATGTCAGTCCCGAGTGGCCGGCGCCGTGATGGAATACAAAGATGGGGCCGCTGGTGTTGTTCAGGCCGCTGGCGTAGACGTTGAATTGTGTGTCGCCTACGCGGACGCTGCGCCTGTCGTCAAAGTAGTCGGTCCATGGCAGCGGCGCGTACTTGCTGCTGCTGCTGTCCTCCTGCGTAGGCGAGGGGGCGTGCGTGCTGTGCGGCTTGAATATATTTTGGCGGAGGTCCATTTGCATGTGGCAAAAAGCGAATTGATAAATAAACAAATAAACAAATAGAGGAGGAATTGTGGAAAATGAAAACGAAACAAGCTCACACAGAAAAACACTTGTTTCTTCGTAATTTGCAAAAAATAAAATACATTTTTTTATTTTATCTTCTTTTTTACTTCTTGTACAGTTTGCATTTAACTAATTACCCGTTCTTTGTTAGATGGCGTCGCCAATGGAGGACGACGATACGATTGGACTGAGCCATATATGGAGCGACTCGCGGTCCGAAAGCACAACGACGCGGCGGACGGGCGCGGGAGACTCTGCAGCCAACGGATCCACTGTGCCGCCGCTGCCGCCGATAGCAGCCAGCATAGACGTAGACACGGGCAGGAAGCAGGCAGAGAGCGAAGGCAGCAGCGATGAGGACGCGTCATACATGGGCAGCCACAACAGAAGCGAATCAATGGTGCCGCTGCGGCGGATCCGGTCGTCGCAAGAGGCGCTGCTAGACGAAGGCAGCGATATGGATGTGATAACTGGGTGGCTGTACAACGGGCCGCTGCAGCGCGCCAAATACGAGGACTTTTCGACAATAGACTGGATCCACGACAGCACCAGATGGCGACACAGCGCAGCAAGCGCGCGACGGCAGGGCGGTGGTGGAAGAGGCAGCAGCAGGGTTAGCGGGCTGGTGGAGGCGGCGAAGCCCTGGGTGGTGCTGGCGGCGGTGGGATTCACGATGGGACTCCTGGCGACGTGCATCTCAGTGGCGACGCAGTGGCTGATCGACATCAAGAGCGGGCATTGCCGCACGGGATTCTACCTTAACCGGCGGTTCTGCTGCTGGAACGCCGACGACATCTGTATGGACTGGGAGTCGTGGAGCGAGTGGCTGCACGTGAGATGGGCGTGGGCCGACTGGCTGCTGCAATACGTAGTGTTCATGGCGACTGGCGTCGTGTTTGCTGGCGCCAGCACATACCTTGTGACTGAGTATGCGCCGTACGCGGCGGGGCAGGGCATAGCCGAGATCAAGACGATCATGAGCGGCTTCATGATGCGCAAGTTCCTGGGGGCGCGCACTCTGTGCATCAAGTGCGTGGGCGTGGCGCTGTCGGTAGCGTCGGGACTGAGCCTGGGCAAGGAGGGTACGATGGTGCACATCGCATGCTGCTGCTGCAACGTCTACACACGGCTGTTTGGCAGTCTGCGCGCCAACGAGGTGCGGCGCCGCGAGCTGCTGTCGGCGGCGTCGGCGGCTGGTATCTCCGTGGCGTTCGGCGCGCCGATCGCCGGTGTGCTGTTCAGCCTGGAGCAGGTGTCATACTATTTCACGGCAAAGACCATGTGGCGCAGCCTGTTCTGCGCGGCGGCGGCGGCAGTGACGCTCAAGTTCTTCAACCCGTTCCGCACCGGCAAACTGGTGCCATTCCAGGTCACGTATGACCGCACGTGGGATCTGTTCGAGCTGTGGTTCTTCCTTCTGATAGGCGTCATCAGCGGCGTCGTCGGCACGCTGCAGAACCGCCTGGCGCTGTATCTGATGGAATTCCGCCAGCGATCGGCGCTCAAGACGTTTGCGCGCGGCGAAGTCGTAGTGACAGCGCTGGCCACCGCCGCCATCAGTTACCTGAGCGTCTACCTGCGCGCCGACGCTGTAACGCTTGTGTCTAATCTGTTCACCGAATGTTCGGCACAGCTGGACGACGCTGGGCTATGCAGCGCCGACGACCGCGCATCCAACGCAGCGGCGCTGCTGGTGACGTCGGCGGTGCGCGTGGTACTGACATCTGTAGCGTGCGGGCTGGCGGTGCCTGTCGGGATGTTCCTGCCGTCGATGGCAACCGGCGCAAGCATCGGCCGCGCTATCGGCATGCTGATCCAGACGCTGCACGAGCACCACCCGGCGTGGCGGCTGTTTAGCGCATGCAAGCCTGACGTGCCATGCATCACGCCGGGCGTCTACGCGCTGGTCGGCGCGGCGTCGATGCTGTCGTCGACGACGCGGATGACAGTTACCGTGGTCGTCATAATGTTCGAGCTCACCGATGCGCTTATCTACGTGCTGCCTATAATGCTTGCGGTGACTGTCAGCAAGGCGGTGGCCGACGCCGCCGCAAAGGACGGGTACTTTGAAGCTATCATCAATCTCCACGGCTACCCGTTCCTTGCCGCCGACCAAGAGTATGTGCTGCGTGGAACCAGCGATGAGCTGATGATCCGCGCATCCGAGATGGCCGTTCTGTGCGCTGCCGGCGAAACCCTCGACTCTGTCGCTGCGCTTCTGGCGCGCTGTTCGTACAGCGGCTTCCCCATCGTCAAATCCACGCGCACGATGGCGCTGGTCGGGTACATTTCGCGCGCCGACGTCCTGCTGGTTGTGGGGCGCGCGCAGGTGTCCAGCATGTACACGGGGCGGTCGCTGTGCTGCCTTGGCAGAGCCAATGGCAACCAGGAGCCGCCGGTGGTCGACTTCCGGCCATGGATCGACTTCACGCCCATCACCATATTCCATGCGTCCGACCTCAACCTTGTGGCAGAGATGTTCCGCCAGCTGGGCGTGCGCTACGTGCTGGCCGCGCACCAGGGCATGCTGCTGGGCATTATTACCAAGAAGGACATTGTGCGCGCGGTGCGCATGCAGTCGAGGAACAACTTTGGTAAGCCCACGCTATCGGGTCTCTTCTCAGACTGCCTGGCCCGCACGTTGCCAGCCTCGTTGACCTCCAGTGGCGAAGGACACTATGTGGGACGGAGGGATCCGAACGAGTCCCCCCACCTCCAGCTCCAGCTGCAGAACCAGCAGACTAGCCGCCACCTTCAGCAGATCCGAGGGCTCGGCATCCTCTCGCCTGACTGATATCCCCTCCTCCTCCCATTTCTCGTAAAATCAAAGAATGACGCGTGACGCGTTCTGCTCGCGTTCTTTGCTTTTCGCGTGTGAGATGGCTGTGAAGTAAAAAGCTTTTGTACCTTTTTTTCTCTGTCTTTTTTTTCTTGCTATTACTTTTTTTTTTTGGTTTGTGAATTTATTCAGCTTGCAATCTGCTTCACTAAAGTTAATTTCGAAAAATGCATATAAAAAGGGTACGTTTGCACATTTCTATATAGTCTGCCATGTTTCAGAGCTAGCACAAACCTAAATAAAAGAAAACTCGCCAATGAATGGTGCTTGTAGATCACGATCCAGGGCTTCAAGTCCTACAGAGACGAAACCACAACGGATCCGCTGAGCCCGCACCACAACGTAGTAGGTAAGTTTCTCCTTCTCCTTCCTTCCATCTAAAAACCAGCTCTCTTTGACAAGGGAAACACCCTCTCACAAACAAACTAATCCGCAGCCAAAAAATGTATGCGCTTGTGCCACATATGATTAAGCTTTAGTCGGCCGCAACGGATCTGGGAAGAGCAACTTTTTTGCGGCAGTGCGGTTCGTGTTGAGTGATGCATATACGAGCCTGGGGCGCGAGGAGCGGCAAGCGCTGCTGCATGAGGGCACAGGACCCGCAACGATGTCTGCGTTTGTTGAAATCGTATTCGACAACACCGACAGCCGGTTTCCGACAGGCAAAGATGAAACAGTAGTGCGGCGCACCATAGGCCTCAAAAAGGACGACTACTCGCTTGATAAAAAGAGCTCGACCAAGAGCGAGATCGCCAGCCTTCTGGAGAGCGCCGGGTTCTCGCGGTCCAACCCGTACTACATTGTGCCTCAGGGCCGCATAACATCGCTAACGCATGCAAAGGACGCCGAACGCCTGGCGTTGCTCAAAGAGGTTGCTGGCACCAAAGTGTACGAGGCCCGAAGGGAGGCTAGTTTGAAGATCATCGACGAGACTGAGCGCACGCGGGTGAAGATCGGGGAGGATTTGGCCCTGATTGAGGAGCGGCTCGGGGAGCTGGATTCTGAAAAGGACGAGCTTGACAAGTATCGCGCACTGGACCGCGAGCGCAGATGCCTCGAGTATGCGATCTACTCTGTTGAGCAAGAGGACGTCGTCGAGCAACTGGACGAGATAGATATCCGGCGCGAGCAGCTGGTTGTTGCTGTGAATGCGCGCCAAGAGACGTGCGGCGACTTGGAACGCCAGGCATCCGATCTGGAGCCCGAGATGCGCGCCGCTAAGCAGGCGCTCGAGATCCTGCGCATCGAGCACGAGCAATTGGCGTCCGACGCTGAGGACCATGCGCGTGCACGTGCACACACCGAGTCAGCCATCCATGATCTGGAACAAGGCAGGGCGTCAGGCCGCGACAGCATCACTGAGCTTCGCCGCACGGTCGATGGTCTTTCGCGCGAGGTGCGTAAGCGCGAGAACGAGCTTACAAGGGTCGAAGTAAACTATGGCAAGGCGCTTGCGGCCGAGACGCAGCTGCGTGAGACATTCGAGGTGGCCGACCAGCAGCGCAAGGCGCTTTTGCAAAGGCAAGGGCGTAGCGGGCAGTTCTCGAGCAAAGGCCAGCGCGACAAGTGGCTAAAGGCGGAGATTGTCCGGCTGGAGACGTCTGTCCAGCAGCACCGCGCGCAGGTGGCGGCCACAGAGGAGGAGCAGACCGGGCTGCATACGCGGCTGGGCGAGATTGAGGCATCTATTTCGGCGGCTAAGGCAAAGGCCGCCTCGTGTGGGGAGCAAATAGTCTCGATGCAGGCGCAAGAGATCGGGCTCAAGGAGGACAAGGACACAAAGGCCAGCAAGCGCAAGGAGTTGTGGCGTAAGGAGGCGCGTCTGGAGACCGAGAGCAGCGACTTGCGCGAGGAGCTCAAGCGTGCCGAGCGTGCACTAGGCGGCACGGTTGACAGGGCAACGAGCGAGGGATTGCAGGCGCTGCCGGCGATCCGCGAACGGCTCGGACTGAGCGGCATCCACGGACCGCTGTTCGAGCTGTTTGAAGTCGATGAGACGTACCGCTCTTGCGTTGAGGCCATCGCTGGATCTAGCCTGTTCCACGTTGTGGTGGACTCCGACGACACTGCATCGCGCATCATGGACGAGCTGAACAAGAGGAAGCTTGGCAGACTCACGTTCATGCCGCTCAACAGGATGCATCCGCCGCCGGCGACGTACCCCGAGGCTAGCGATGCCATCCCGATGATCGAGCGGCTGCGCTTCAACCGCCGCTACCAGCGCGCCTTTGAGCAGGTCTTTGGCAGGACGATTATCTGTCCGTCGCTCGAGGTGGGCAGCGGCTATGCGCGCACCATGAACTTGACGGCGGTGACGCTGGAGGGCGACAAGGTCGACCGGCGCGGCGAACTTATGGGCGGCTTCTCGAGCCGCAAGGGATCGCGCCTCGAGGCCGCCAAGGCGCTTGTACACGTCCAGGGTCGCGTAAAGGAGGCTGAGCGCCAAGAGAAGGAGATCATGGCTGCGCTGTCGGCGCTTGACCAGGAGATCACGGGACAGCACAGCGAGCTCCAGATGCTCAGCGCACGCGCCGTACAAGCAAACAACGAGCGGAGCAGCGCTAAACAGGATCTGAGGCAACTGGCCAAGACCGAGGCCAGCGCCAGGCAGTTTGCTGAGAACGCAAACAAGTCGTTGGTATCGCTCAATGCGCAGCTGCGTAGCGCCGAGCGCGAGCTCCAGTCGATGCAGGAGGAGCTTGGGACCCCGTTTGCGCGCGGCATCAGCGCTGAGGAGCGTGTGCAGCTCGAGCAGCTTGCCGCACAAGTCGATTCGCAGACAAGCGAGCTTTCGAAGCTGTTGGCTAAGCGCGTTGATCTCGAGGGCCGGCGCAACGTGCTGCACAACGAGCTTGGGCTTGGGATGCGCATGCGCCTCGACGACGCGCAGCGGCAGCTGGAACAAGCCACCGCCGAGAACCCGGACAAGACGATCGGTGTGCGCAGTCGCGAGCTGGCAAAAGTGGCCCAGGCGCAAGAGCTCATTGGCCAGCAGCTGACCGATATTCACCAGGAGATCGAGGACAAGACGCGCGAGATCGCTGACCTGGAGAAGCAGCTTAGCGAGACGCAGGCGCGGCTGGACGCCGAGAACAGGCGTGTGCAAGGCGAGATGGAGCAGCTGGACAAGTGCCTGGCGCAGCGCAACCTCTACTTGCAAAAGAAGAACGAGTACATGCGCAACATCCAGGACCTAGGCGTGCTTCCCGAAGAGGCGTTCCGCAACTTTAACCGCGCGCAGCTGCCCAAGCTGGCGAAGAAGCTGCACAAGACGAACGAGAAGCTCAAGACGTTCGGCCACGTCAACAAGAAGGCCTTTGAGCAATATACGATCTTTGCCCGCCAGCGCGAGAGCATCCAGCAGCGCAAGCGCGAGCTGGACCAGTCGGCGGCATCCATCGAGGAGCTGATCGAGGTGCTGGACCAGCGCAAGGACGAGGCCATCGAGCGCACATTCAACCAGGTATCGAAGTACTTTGGCCAAGTCTTTGACAAGCTTGTGCCAGCAGGCAGGGGCTCACTGGTTATGCAGCGGCGCGCCGACAATGTTGCCGACGAGTCAATGGTGGTGGACGAGAACACAGCGGTGGAGAACTACACGGGCGTGACCATCCGCGTGTCGTTCAACAGCAAGACTGATGAGGGCCTGCACATGCAACAGCTCTCTGGCGGCCAAAAGTCGCTTGTTGCGCTGGCGCTGATCTTCGCCATCCAGCAGTGTGACCCGGCGCCGTTCTACCTCTTTGACGAAATCGATGCCAACCTTGATGCCGTACACAGGACCGCCGTTGCCGACATGATCCACGAGCTGAGCCGCGGCTCGCAGTTCGTGACAACCACGTTCCGTCCTGAGATGCTGGTGCATGCGGACAAGTTCTATGGCGTTACATTCGAGAACAAGGTTTCTCAGATCACAACTATCACGCAAGACGCTGCGGTATCGTTTATCGACGAGGCACAGCCATCGTGAATAAAGAAAATGAACTTCCCCCTCTTCCTGCTTATTGTGAGTTGTCAATTTTTTTTCAGTTGACTGAGAATTGACAGCGGTTGTTTTCCTTCATTTTGAGAAGCCATGCATCTCCCTTTTCTTGCTGCGAGCACCTTTTTTTTTTTTTTAAACGCGAAAGCGAAAGAACCAGAACCGCATGTACGCTAAAGCGTGAACCAAAGCGTGAGCTAAAGCGTGACATCACGGATGTGTTTTCAAGACCGCGTGGATTCACAATGAGGCCGAAAAACGGTTTCGATTGTGTGCGGTCCGAGATAGTCCAGAGTGCAGGATCGCTCATTTCCGCGCCTGCCCAAAAAGAGACAAGTGACTGCGCAGTCAAAATCCACCAGAAAGCGCATTCGCTGAATGCGGATTTTTCAACAACTACAAATGCAACATGTGGGATCTGTCGATCCTCGCTTTCCCCCCATTTATTTATTGTTTCCCGCCAGCAATCCCACTCCCCCATCTCAATAGAAGTATACGTTGGAAAGGAATTGAAAATTTTTTGCAAAGCTACCAACGAATGCCGCAAAAAGGCCCTTGTCGCCCTTTTCAGTTCTCTTGTGCTTTTTCCTCACTATTTTCTTGTTTTGGATTTTGTTCGAACTCTCTTTTGCAACAAAAAATAAAATAAAAATAACGTTTCGGTATTTAAAGAAGTCGCTGGTTCCTCTTCTTTCATTACCTATTTGCACCACAAGGCATCCCCCATCTTCTCAACATCCTATTCCCTCTCCCCTACTCTAGCATCATTTTTTCTTCTTATTTTCAAACACAAACATAAAAAAAATGCAGTTGTTAAAGCTCTCTATCGCGGTATTCGCCCTTGCCGCAGTTGCAGCAGCAGCACCAGCATCGGCCGACGACCCAGTCACCCTTCTCCGCATTGGCCACGACGCCGAAAACAGCGACTCATCGTCTAGCAGCGCGTCATCGAGCAAGGACGATGGCAAAAGCAGCACCATCAGTGACGATGGCAGCAGTTCCTCAGACTCCGATAGTTCGTCCTCCTCGGCCAATAATAGCAGTGACTCGGACTCTGAAAGCTCGGATAGCAGTAGCAGCAGTAACTCGGAAGACTCTTCATCCGACAGCTCCTCTTCACCCTCCTCGGAAGAAGACCCCGATACATCGACCTTCTTTGTTAATGGCTCCGTTTCGGTTGTCACTATCTCGGAGGCCACGTACTCAAGCAATGCGTTCTCGCTCCAGAGCGCGGTGTCGGTCGTCTCGCTTGCTGTCGCTGGCGGCGCTGCTGTCCTGTTGTCTGCTTTCTAAGGGCTGTCATGGCAACACCCAAGGCCCCCCCCTTCCCTTCCTTTTTCTATCTGCTTTTCGGCCCTGTAAACATTTTTTTTATTGTCAATAACGAATCAACGAAATAATAGTAGTTCTACGTTGCCAAGTCGAGGTTGGAAGTTGAGGCGATGCCCGTTGCCCAAGAGAAGCAAGCCAGTATGATTTTAATCGATTGTCAACCAGCTTGAAATAAACACATTTTCGTAGCAAGGGGGAGATCATCACAGAAGGCTTGCTGGTTTCTTTCTTGGTTCCACATACATTTTTATATACTATTTTCTGCATCCTTCTTCAAGTCGCAATGCTTTCTGCACTTCGACGGTCAGATACACTCGTCCGGCGATGCGCAAGGGATCTCTTGTATGCAAACATATCGCAGTTGCCCAGGCGTCAGCAGAAACTTTCCAGGAACAGTTTTCAAACGTATCACTTTAGCTCATCAGCCTCGATACCAAGGGAATACCATGCGTGGACCAACGATGAGTCCCGCAAGTTGGTTGAACATGTCAAATCTGAGTATTATTCCCGCAAGCGCACTCCCAACTGGAACAAAATCGGCGAACACCTTGGAATTCCACTCAATGTCTGCATGACCAAGTATTACAGATCGCGCAATATCGACTTCACAAAGGAAGACGCGGAAGCAGCGAAGAACAGTGAAGAGGAATCCAAGTTCATTGTCAGAGCAGTGTTGGATGGGGCCAAAAAGATAGCGTCTTCGCAGGCTACGTGGACCACCGATGATGTTGTTCGGCTACGCGAAGCCAGAGGCGATAGAAACAAGAGGTGTGACAGGGGGAGGTGGGCTAGCATTGCCGAATATGTTGGAGCTGGGAAAACGGCTGCGCAGTGTCAGCATAAATGGGAAAGACTATGCTATGCGGATGATATGAGGGCGCTTGGCGACAATCAGAACAACGCAACAGCAGCGAATGGACCGACGAATACAAAAGAGAATTACCATGCTTGGTGGACGCCAGATGAGCTTTTGCAATTAAAGGCATTGCTTGATACACCGTCCGATCCAAAGAACCCTCGCCTGCACATCGCGTATGCGCTGTTTCCGCAGATGCCACAAGCGCAAGTGCGCTACACAATGAACCACATACCAATTGCATGGAATAAACGGAGACGTAATACGAAGGCATCGGAGAGTCAACCGCTGCTGCGGAAGTTGGTCAGCGACTCTGGCGGTGCCGAAAAGGCCGACTGGGAGGCGATCAGCAAGGAGATCGGGTTGACAGTCATTCGGTGTCAAAAGACCTACCACCAGATGACAGTGGCAAATTCTAGTAGTAAGTTCTGGACGCCCGACGAGATAGACCGGTTGTTGACAAACCTGCGCAGCCAGTATAATAATGGCGGTGCCTACGATTGGAACCTAGCGGCCGCTGCTGTTGGAACACGTACTAGCACACAGTGTTATGACCGATTTCATCGTGATCAAAAGACTGGTAGGCGCCACCTTTATGACTTTGGCTCGTCCCAAGAGTGAGCACGTGGGACTTTGAGTTGAATACAAACACTAATATCATTTCTTTTGGATCACAATACGCGGCTATGACATGCAAGGACTGTGTTTGAAAGCTGTTGATATTCCATGCTGACAACTCTGGATAACAAGATCTTCATGCCTCAGGCTATGTTCGCCCGATGTGTCTAGTGGTTATGTTACATGCATCATCCACGACTCTTACGCGGC
>JANBOT010000103.1:0-17295 GCA_027575385.1 Coemansia sp. RSA 2399 | reverse complement strand
TCTCTTCTAACCCCTCTAACCCTCTTCTAACCCTTCTAATCCTTCTAACCCTCTTCTAACCCCTTCTAATCCTTCTAACCCTTCTAACCCTTCTAACCCCTTCTAACCCCTCTTCTAACCCCTCTAACCCCTCTTCTAACCCTTCTAACCCTTCTAACCCCTCTAACCCTCTTCTAACCCCTCTAACCCCTCTAACCCCTTCTAACCCTTCTAATCCTTCTAACCCCTCCTTCTAACCCCTCTAACCCCTCTAACCCCTCTTCTAACCCCTCCTTCTAACCCTTCTAATCCTTCTAACCCTTCTAACCCCTTCTAACCCCCTAATCCTTCTAACCCCTCTTCTAACCCCCTTCTAACCCTCTTCTAACCCCTCTTCTAACCCCTCTAAACTCCCAGCAGCTAATGGTATGTTGCAGCCAATTCTTAGTATCTCTGCCTACAGATATCACAATAAAATAATTGACTGGCAAAAAGAAAGCCCTGTCTGCACTGAACGCAGTGGAAGAAGCATCAGCACTCTAGCGTCGAAAACAAACACAGCAAACAACAGCTGCGAGAGCTGCACAGAGTCGGGCTTAATGCGTCCATTAAGCTATGCCTTCTGCCATGGGCCTGCCAGTTTCTGATAGAGGCAAACATACTAGTACAAAGGGTGTATGCGTTAAAGATGTTTATTGAAAAAATAAAAAACTAATGAGAAACAAAGATGGAGAAAAGAGAGAAAGAAAAGCAGCAAGCTTGCCGCTGAAACAGCTTTTCAGGCTGTACTAAGCATTAGCGCCTGCATCTTCAAGCGTGAATAGCTCAGCCGGTAGTGCACCGTTTTTGACGTTCTCGTTACTGTTAGCAAGGCCATTCTGCACCATACGCACTGCAAAAGAGAGCTCATCTCTGGCGCGCCTACGAGCGGAGAAATAGAGGCAAACGTGTTGTGCATGGTTGTTTTGCCACACAAAGCTTTGGCCGTATCACAGCTTATCGGCCACCTACAGGTACAAATAAGGCACCGTTGGAAAGCCAGTCGTCCTCTCTTCAAAAGGCATCAATAGAAGCAGAGGGTATTTAATGACAAAAGTGAATTAAAAAGAAAACAAAGACATAGGGCAGAGAAGCAGCGAAAGCAAAAGAAAAAACAATCATGCAGGCAGCCAATCCCCTTAGTCCTGACACAGCCAAAAAACAGCTTTTCCTCATGCATGTCTACGAATTTTCTGATTGGCCTGATTGCCTCGCCTGCTTAAAATAAGCAAAAATGCACTGCCTCCCAAGGCCTACAGGCATGGAATCGAGGGAGGAAAGAGAAAAACCTTTCACCCTTTCACCCAATTTTGTCTGAAAGGGCTAGAACACCCTCTTCCAATTTTAAAAGTCACATTGACAATGGTTGGATTGGTATACAAAGTAATTAATTTACCTTTTCGAAAAGAAGTGGACATTTTGTTTGTTGGGTGTTTAATTAAAGCATATTTATTTGGTGAATCGTTGCTTATATTGCAACTGCCAGTACATACCAATGTCCATTCCCATCAAATGTGGCCTTCAGAATTTATTTCCACTTAGCATATTATGCCTGAAACAATAGTAGGATAAGAGAACCAGTTTTGAAATATTTATTATCATGAAATCTAACATTTATAGTTAAGAACAAGCTGTCATGTCTGCATGCACACTATAGCTGGTATGATATATGGACAACCCAAGGTGCAATGAAACAATTGTTGTTTCAATTGGCAATTAATTATATATTCCAACTTCACCCCAATCTTCAATAGTGCCAAGCATAGGACTTTAACAATTGGCCCAGGTTTAAGGGCACCATTCCATTATAGAAAGAGTAAGAAGATAAGTCATTGTTATTTAATAAAGTTCATCTTCTTATGAAAGACACATGAATTTCTTTACATTTTGTGCATTTTCATACAAGAAAATAATATATAAGGTTGTATGTCTCGGGCTGTTCAATCATTCCGTCTTCCCATTTCTAGTTTCACCAGACAAAAGCTTTACCATTGAATATTTACAAACAGCATCCATTGTCCAAATTATCAGATATCCAATATTTTTATTTAAGAGAAGAAAATGTCAAGTCCTGCCAGTGTTGTGCCAGAGGCTAAACCTTCTGAAATGTATCCCGAACTAGAAGCTGCAAAATCTGTGATGAATGAACGTAAGAATGAGTGGATAAGTATGTGTTCATATAGCATGAATTACAAAAAAATGACCCAGGAAGACATTTTAGCAGATCCTGCACATATAAGTGTACGTAAATTATACACAGATGCTGTGGAAAATGTTAAGAAACTTGAGAAGATGTATAAAGTTCCACCCAATAAATGCACAGGAAATATAGTTTAAGCCTAAAACTGTAGTTAGAAAAGAGAACCTGGTTTCAAGTATTGATAATAAAGAAACCTAACATTCATAGTAAATGCCACTGCTCATAATTGCACATGCGGCTTAGATTGAGCTGGTGCACAGGTGCGCCAGCTCTAGCCTAGCTGGCATGACAGGCTGAGGGAACAAGGATGAATTTAGAGTGAACAATATGTACAGGACAATACACAGACACTTGGAAAGTGCTCCATGGAAACAATAGCAGTGGACACACATTTCCACATACAAACCCTAGATGCACAATTGACTACATCATTGTGTCAAAGGCAATGCAGAGATAGATTTGACAAGCAGCAGTAATGGGGGCAATCTACCCTAGGAGAGGACTACTGCCAGTGCTGGACAGAACTGGGAAGCATGTTTGTGCCCAGAAGCCCAGCAGAAATTGCACAGCAGCAGCAGCAGAAAAACAACAGATTTGCAAGCAGTAATATGTCATGCAGAAATAAAGAGAGTAGAGATGAACCTGGTTTCTTACTATGTTGTCAATAAAATGCCTATTAAGTAAGAAACTGTTATACATTAAACATGGCTGTGCACCAATTAATGCATGCTGTGATCCTCTTGATCTGCTAGGTGGTATGTGCACAGTGCCTACCAAGTCATTGACATTGATCAGCATGACACCAGTTATCTAATGACCCAGATTTCTATCACCAATCTTCCTCCCCTTTACCAGACTCACTCAGAGTTTAAGCCCAATCCTATTGTCATCTCAACATGTTCTGTAAATATCCAGGATATCGACAACCTCCTATTGCCCATGGTGGTGGAGTGTATGAATCTGTCTGCAAAGGGAGGTGAAATTCACCTAGCAGATAAAATCATTTCCTTCAAAGCACATTTATTTACCATCTCTGGCAATATGCCAGCTGTGTTTAAACAAGCTGGGCATGGTGGGTACACATCTACCTTTCCATGTGTCCATTGCACTGTTAAAATAGTTGCAGGCCATCATGGATCATATATTGTGACTGGTCTTGAGAACTACAGACATGGTACAGCTTAGACAATTCATGATTACATGGTTGGCAATTCCGAACAAAACTTGCTTGGCAGCAGCATATACCATCATATTCATCTATTTTGCAGCTCATCATTTTATTCCCTTGATGAAATGCTTCTTCTAGGGCACAATGTTGGCCAAATGGTTTTTAAAATGTTGCTTGACAGTTCTCGATTTGGCAATATCTTTCTTCTTGACTCCTCCACCCAGAAAACTCTCAAATATCTAATTCTTTCTTCCTTTAAAACCAGCCCAGCCGAGCTTTATGGGGTTTCTGATGAGCTTTTCAGTAACAGGACCCATGGAGTAACTTGGGTCAGTATGGTTCTTTGTCTTTTACCCACACTAGTTCTAGACTTATTCAGCAATGCTCAAGTTGCAGATGGTTCATTTAGAGCAATTCTGGGATTCTCCTGTGCTGCTTCCTTGGCTTTGCATAACCAGGAGCCCTCAGACGAGGCTCTAAAGCATTTGGATTATTGTTTTAATTTATTCTGCCATCATATTTATAAACATTGCCTAAACATACAACCAATTCCTTTACCTCATTCCACTCTTGAATCCCCTTCCAAAAACCACACATTGATTGCAGCCTGCATGGCCAATGTGCATGCCTTGACTCATGTCTCTGACATTATAAGGAACATTGGGCTATTGTGGCAGATATCCTCTTGATGCCTTGAGTGTGAAATCGGCCTGTACAGTCAGAACTTGACTGGCCAGAGCAGGCAGCAGGGCAATAATCAGTTGCAACACTGCCAATATTTGATTGAGAAGGCCTGTAAGCTGTCTGCCATTCCAGACCATGGTATAGTCTCAATGCCAAAAGTCCAATCTATTGGGAAACAGCAGCCATTCTTGAAGGTTCATGTTTCTGAGTCCTTTGGTATCTCTTGTCAACAATTTGTTGACTTACTTTGCAACTACTTTAACCATGAGAGGCTCTATTCAGCTATCCAAACAAAATATGTGCTGAATAATGCCAGCACACTCTGCACTCTTGCAAAGTCGGTTGACTACTTGGGTGATACGTATAATTGCTTACAACTGTCGACTTTGCAGCAGGATAAGTTCCGGGCTCAAATACTCTTACGATGCACAACACCCACCAAGGAAGTGTACTTTACTGACTTGGGAGAAACCATCCAGTCAAAAATGACCCCGACACATCCACTTGGTTGTCAAGAAACATCACAGATTGAGCTAAGCGAGACAGAGATACCTCACATACATAACAAATGACAAGTGCTCCAAGAAATATCACCACAGCCATCTGCAGTCTCACCAATACCTTGTTTCCTGGAATCCATGCCACCAAGTTCAGCATCCTCACAAGGGCTGTTGTGCACATCATCTGCACCTTCCTTGACATCGTGGGCTCTGGAGGCCATGTCTACCATGTCAGCACCTGCTGCTGGGATGCAGCAGCAGCCACAGCAGCAGTGTGTAGGCAATACATGCCCACAGACACACAAGGAAATGTCTGGTGGCACCATCTTATGAAAATGCTTCCAACCCTTAAATACATTCAACAGACAGTGGCACAGTGGTAGGCCACCATCCATGGAGACCATTGCGCTGGAAAAGTGCCAGCACTAACATGACGAACAACTGCATCGAGTAGTATGTGGAATTGATATTACAAAATGCAAAAAGGATTCCAAAAATATTAGAGAACAGGTAAAACGATCCAATATCTTAAATGACCCATGGCGCTGGACACAGCCATGGGAGTCCACTGCTCAGCCACAAGCACATATGGGACCATTCTTTGCAGAGATTGTTGCATTTTTCCAAATCCAGCTCCACAGCAATGCCCAGGAGCACAACTTGGCACTCTTGAATCTCTATGATCCACTTATGCTTGGCAGATCAAACGGACAGCAACGCCACCCAGGGGTTCAATATATTCTGGACGATGGTATACGAAAGCATATAATCATTGACACTCATTATATCCAATCACTTGGCAGGCTGGCAAAATGCAAAGATGGTGGCTACTACATCTACAGCAAGGATATTGCACAAGGGGGGTTGCGGACACCCAACAAGCCCAAAGCAACCCTGCAGGCAGATGAAGAGATGGACCAAGACCAAACAATGGATGTCAATCCAACCTTCCCTGAGCCAGCACAAGAAGGAGAATGCCTAACCACAAGTGACACATGGAACTTATAAAAGGAAGATGTGCCTGCCTCAACAGCAGATAGAAGCTCCTTGTATGAAAACACTTTGTCTATCAATAAAACATATATAGGGTATCTGGGATGAACTTTTATCCTTTATTTTTTTAAGAAAATGTATTAAACTAAATATTCACCCTTGATGTGAATGACCTCATCCATATGTCTATGCCAGGCTGAAAAACAGCAGTCAAAATCAGCTGGTTGCAGAGCATTGAGCCGATCTGTCCAAAACTTCTTGACCTGATCCAGATTGTCAAAAATCGTACCTGCTGCTTGTCCCTTGATATTTGGAAACAGCCAGAAGTCACAGGGCGCAAGGTCGGGTGAGTATGGTGGTGCTGGCATAATATCAATTTTGTTTTTTTTGAACCAGGCTTTGGTACACACTGACTTGTGCAAGAAAGCATTGTCCTGATGGAACTGGGGTACCACAGATGGGTCCTTTCCAAGGTTTTTCTGCTGCTTCTTCCAGCCCTTGAGCATTGGTTTCAGCCCATTTTTAATATAATACTCCGCACTGGAACCGCCTTTCGTGTCCTTGAAATCCACATGGATCACACCATTCTTGGTGAAGAAAACAGTGATCATAACCTTTTTTGAGTCAATTCACCAGCATGGTTGAACCAAAATTTCGTCATCGCTTTTGACCCAAACTTTCCCCCTGTTGCCTACCGCTGGCTGGTAAAGGTATATCCATGACTTGTCACAGGTGATTATTTGCTGCGCACATGGCGATTTTATCTTGCGTTTCCACTCTTTGCAAAATTCCACCCGAACCTGTTTCTGATCATCAGTAAGCATATGCGGCACCCAACAACATTGAAGCATCTTGTACCCAAGTTCCCCCTTCATATATTCCCATAGGGTACTCTTTGGAATGCCGACCTTAGTAGCTAGGGATCTGTCAGAAATCCCTGGGTCCTCAGCCAAAGTCAACTCAATGAGACTTATGTCATCATCACTAAATCAGTGTCATTTTTGGCCACTTTTAGGGGCATCTTCAAATGAGTCTCTTCCCTCGCCGAAAGACTTTACCCAGTTTCTAACTGTCATGACTGTTAGAGTAGGTGCACCATGTTCCGATTGTATAATCTCATGGATTTCCATTGCATTCTTACCAAGTCCCATATAGTGGAAAGCCAATACTCGGAAGTCATGATTTGTCATTTTGATCTTTAATAATTTGCAAGAGTTCATTTTTGAAATGTAATAAATTTTGAAGTAAGATATCTTGACAAACAAAAGAGATACAAAGATAAGGAAGCATGCATTGAAGAGAGATAATGTGTTTCTACTACTTTGATATGACAGTAGAACAGGACAGTAAATGTTTGTGAGAATGGATTGAAGTAAAATGACATCCCGGACACCCTGTACTTCCACATGGCAGAGGATCAACTGCAGATGTCACCAAAAATAATGTGATCAGTTGGTGGACAGTAAGCTTGCCAGAAAGCTATGGTGTATTGTGACAAAAAATGATAACTGTACCTGTGTGTTAGTACTTTTGTATTTTGTTGTTGTGTTGTCATATCAGGGAATGACCAAGTAAACTGCCACATAAATGGAAGACATTATGGCATTAAGGCAGTGAGGCATTCTCCTATTGATTTATAAACACTTCTATTTATTTTATGTTAAAGGCCACTTTGCTGCAGTTGCAACATGTATGCATTCCCATTTGATTAAATGACAAGACATGACTTTCTCCATATTGGACATTGCACAAGGGAGGCTGCCACCACCCAATGAGCCTGAAGAAACCTCACAGACTGAGAGAGAGGCAGACCACAACCACACAGTGGATGTTGATTCCCCTTTCCTCAAGCCAGTGCAAGAAGAAGAATGCCTGACTGCAAATGACACCCAGTCCTTGTAAAAAGGAGGTACATGTGATAATGGTTCAATTAGATTCTGTGTTTTCTAATATTGGTAACACAAATATATAAAAAACAGTAATGTTGGCAAATTTGGCAACACCTTGATTTAGCCAAATCAAGTTTATGATTGACATTGCACACATGTCACAGTAGTTTGTTATTATTTTGGGGTTCCCCACTTTTCTTTTCCCTTAGCCTTTTCTCTTACCTTGAGGAATTCAAATTTATTTACAAATCCCAACAAGGAATCCCATCATTTACTGTGCCTGCAAATTGCTAGCATGACACAAATCCACTTTAATATTTATTTATTATAACATCTGTTGAACACATATTATCATGTTGTTGTTGCCTGGAACTAAACCCAGGCATGACAGCAGTGGCTACCATTCACGTCTCTATTTTGTCAATATTATTCCAATAGCACCATTGCATTTGATTTAGTTTACTTTAATCATTGAAGCTACTATGTCCTAGTTTATTTATTATTTTGTGAACATTATTATATTGAGTGTATGTCCACCTATTCACTATTAGCATCCAAGTTGTACATATACAACTTTCTTATTCAAGTTGTTTGAGCCGACACACACTGGCCCTAAACAACATTATGCAGCCTAGAACAGTTGCCCACAAGGAGGCTTTGACTGCAGAGGGAAGGCTTGGACTAATCCACATGGATATAGGTAACTCCTTCATATTCCCTCAGTTCCCCCACAGAGGCAGTGGAATTGTTGTACTTCTTTTCCAATTCATAATATACCCTCTACACACTAGGGGATCTGATTCACCACACCCAGATAATGCCACATAAATGGACAACAACAATCGCTGAAAGATATTAATATCACTTTGTCTTAGATAACTACAATAACACACTCTATTTTGATTACTACACACAAGTAGTTGCCACCTATCATGAATCCTTATACACTATAACATATAGAATAGTTTAACAAACATGCCAGCCAATATCTTGGCACAATATTGTGAAGGATTTAATGTCCTTGTACCTAGTGGCAGACTGAAAACTGTCTACACAATGAGTGAATGTGATGGACAAGTTATCTGGACCTGTTGTGCAACTAGCCAGCTTTCATACTTTTGTCAGGGCTTTAATTAATTGAAATACAATTAAATGCTGTTTTATTTAATGATTTATCACTGTGTCAGAATTGCCAGGAATACAACTTGAGTCCCGACTGTCTACCGATGCGGGTGTCCAAAAAAAAACATCAAGTGTTTAAGCAAATTGTGCGCAATGGTGGCAGTGTGAGCCGCCCGCGTTGAAGGTAAATTATTAGGCTTTTAAAAGCGCGGAATAAAAACCGTGTGATTGATTTTCCTAAATCCGATTAATCAGGTGAAAGCGAAAAAAAAGGAAAAGAAAATCTATTTTTGCTAAAGTCACAACAAAAGTGGAAAGGAAGGATCGACAAACAAAGTGGTGGAAACAAATAAATGCGTGCCAAGAGAGGAAAAAGAAAAAAAATGACACTCGTCTATTTTTCTTTATCTCTTTCTTTTTTTTTCCTCTACCTTCTATTTCTTTCTTTTCTTTTCTTTCTATTGACGAAGCCTATCCATCTATAAAGTTCCTCTTCCCCCCCTTTCTTTCTTTACTTACGCCTTATTTACCCTGACACACACACGCACTCTTCTCTCCCTTTGTCCTCCTTTACGTATTAATATCCTTTAAAAAAAGAAATGCGGGTTCAACGGCTTTTGCTTATTTCTGCTATAGCCGCGGCTATGACAGTGGCGGCGCAGAACTCTCCCGGCTCGGGTGGCAGTACCGACGCAGCGAATACCGGCGCAGCAGTCGACTCTTCGTCCTCCTCGCCAGGCGAACAATCGACTTTGACGACCCCTACCGAAGGGCAGTCTAGCAATGGAGACGGGCAGAGTTCGTCATCGGACGGAGGACAAACGTCGAGCTCTCCAGACAATAACACGTCGTCGAGCGATACCAGCAGCTCAGAAACGTCGTCTACGCCGACGAGCTCGTCGTCTGCAGATACATCGTCGTCTGAGGAAAGCACGCCGTCTAGCCAATCTACAGACTCATCGTCGTCTTCCGATGAAAGCACTTCGTCGATAGAGTCTTCGACGTCCAAGGTCTCCACTAGCGCAGAATCTACGGCTGAGACTTCAGTGACCGAGACGTCGTCTATAAGCAACTCGTCGAATGATGACAAGAACAGCAGAAGCTCCGGGCTGAGCGGCGGCGCTATTGCCGGTATCGTTGTTGGTGTTGTTGCCGCGGTGCTTATTGCGCTGGCTGCGCTGCTCTTATGGCGCCGCCACAGGCAGCGCAACGCCTTTAACGAGAACAACTTTAACTATACGGACTTCCCCGAGTTTGACCCTGCCCGCTCGTCGACTACTGGAGCGGCAGCAGCAGCAGCCCCTCAGCCGGCGCCGATGCCGTCGATGAGCCAGGCAGCACATGTGGGACCGGGAGGAGCGCAGGCGCAACAGCCGTCGGTGTTTGACGTTAGTGCGCACCACCACCAGACGGTCAATGCTCGCGACCTTGACGAAGCCTGAACTTGTGCCAGCAATAATAACTAATTATTTTTATCGCATAAAGCTAGTTAATGGAATTTAGACTCTAAAAAACGGATAATTAGGGTGTTTTTATCAAGAAGGAGAAGAGTTGTTGTAGAAGCCATGGAAGTTTTGTTGCTGCCGGTATATCGCAGCCAAGAGCGATGCCTGTTGCTGCTGCTGCTGTTGCTGCTGGTTGTTGCCAACCATGCCGCCAACAAATCCAGCTGGTGGTGGTACGGGGAAGCTCATTGCCGTGGTGGCGGCGGCGGCGGCAGTAACCGGCTGCTGCTGCCGCGCAAGAATCGAGGCGACCACATCGGAAAGCCTTTGAGTTGGCGGCGAGCTGACAGACGAGCGAGATCCTCCGCCGCCAGAAGAAGAAGGCGGCGGCGATGTCGAGCCAGGCCGACATAGATACCGCAAGCGCTCGGCAATGCGCGCCTTTTCAGTGTCGCCAATAGAGCTGCCAAGCAGAATGCGCAGCACAATATGAACGCCCTGCGCCTGATCCAGAAGTACGTCGTCAAGAACCGAGGGATCCGGATTAAAGAACAAGGTGTTCAGAACCAGGTCACGCGCATCGGGCTCCATGGTCTGCTCCGCCAGCTTGCTTATCGTGCCGGCGCCAAGCTTGTGGGTCGCCAGGTACCGCAGATGCGGAGCCAGCTGATGTGCCAGTACCCGGAACCGGCCAGTGAACCGCGACGAGTCCTGGAGCCAGTTGACCAGCAGATGTCCGTTCGCGTTGGTCGCCAGCGGAACCGCATTAGTCACCAGCGCAACAGCCACCAGCTTCTGCTGCAGCCGCGTCGCATGCTGGGACTCGAGGCAAGTGCGGATGGCGCGCGCGCCGAAGCGACCCTGCGAAATCTCCAGACAGCGCGCGTGGATCGCGTCGTAGATGAACTGGTTTGTGGGGTCGCCAAAGCGCAGGCAGCATTGCACGACGTAGTTGCCGAGCTGATCAACAAGCAGCTGTGGCGTGAAGCGGCGGATGCTCTCGGCAATGGCGCTAAACTGCTCGACGTTATCGGCAGTATCGATTATCTTTTGCACCGCCCAAGTTCCGTTCTTGTGCACGCCAATAGCCGCCATGTGCGGGCCGACACTCTGGATCAGCTGAAGCCTCTGTGCCGCAGAGCCGCGCTCGGCTATTCTTTGCACAAGCACATTGCCAACATAGTCCGTGCACAGGTCGACAGCATGCGGCATAAGCTCAGCGACGATCGCATCGAACGCCTCCTTGGGAAGCGGGCTGCCAGTTGACTCGAGCTGCTTGCGCATCTCGCGCAGCCGCGACTGCTGCATCACTGGCACATCTAGCTGTTGCGCTGGCGGCGGTGACTCCGAGTCGCCGGTGCAGATGTAGACAGTTTGTGGCGGAAGCGCTGGCAGCTGCGTCGCATACGGATACGCAACCAAGTTCTCGTCGACTGCAAGCGAGACGCCTGGCTCCAGAGCCATATCGTTTCCAAGTCCGCGCTGCGTCGTGCCAGTGATGGCGTCGGCCTCAGCCATCTGGCCAGACATTGTCAGCGGCGCGGCGCTTGGCACAGGGTTGCGCATCTTGAGCGAGATCTCGTTCTTCGCCGCGGGAACCTTGGCATAGCCGATTCGCACGACAGAGCCCTCGACTTGCTTGCCGTTCATCGCCTGCTTTGCACGCACCGCGTCCTCCATCCGCACAAAGTTGACAAAGCCGCAGTTCTTGTGATTCAGCACGCGAACCGAGTCGATTGTGCCAAACGGCTCGAATGCCGCCGACAGCGTCTCTGTCGTCGATGCTGGCGCAATGTTGCCGATCCACAGTGCGCGCGTAGGCTGCATAGCTTGGGCGTCGCCTGTGGCGTATGCCTCGCCCTTGCCGTACCCGACGCGCACTGTGTTGCTGCCGATGCGCGCCCCGGCGTGCATGTCCTCCTTGGCGCGGATGGCGTCGTCGACACGCAGAAAGTTGACAAAGGCGCACTCCTTGTCTGGCAGCAGACGCAGGCTTTCGACGCGGCCGTACTTGCCAAAGATGGATATCAGGTCTTGGCTGCTCAGCCCAGGATCCACGTTGCCGACCCACAGCGACCGCGTAGGCACGCCATCGCCGCCATGCATCATCGCGTAGTCGAACTCTGCAGAGTGCTGGCGCGTGTGAATCGACATCGATGGCTGGCGCGAGTGCACTGCAGAAGACGATGTCCTGCCACCGCTAGTCACCAGCGACTGCGGCTGCCACCCAGAAGAGGCTGCGGCTACAGCGGCGGCAATGTCGGTGGTGCCGCTGTTGCTCTCGCCGCCGATGCCGATGTTTATGCCGGGCGGCTCGACCATGTCGGCAGCTCCGATAAACGGGTTAGCCAGAGTCTTCGACCGCGCGTGTGTGCGTGCCATCATCTTGCGGAATGACACCGACGGATTCTGGGTCTTGGCTGCCGCGTGTAGGACGTCGATGTCGGCGGAAGCGTCGTCAGGCGTCTCGCCTGCGGCAGTTGCGTCGGGTGGACTGTTGAAGCTGTACGAGCGGATGCGCGCGCCATCGATGCTCAGTCCGTTAAGCGCATAGGAAAGCCCATGTTCCTGCTGCTGCTGCTGGTGGTGATGCTGTGGCGAATCGATGGTCGGTGTTGGCAACAGGTCTAGCTCGTTGGAAAGCCCCGAAGGGCCCCATACGCCCTCGTCAAGCATAGGTGCCAGCGGCGATGGCGAGCTGCGGCGCGCAAACGCAGATCGAAGCGAGTTTGTAGAGTACGAGCTGCGCAGTGCAGATGACGACAGCGCGCCGAGGTGCGTGTGAGCGCCAAGCATCCCAGACGCATTGGTTGACGATGTCGGTGGAGGAGGACCACCAGCAGCAGCAGAAGAAGAGGCAGCCATGGTGAACGGCGAAGGCGACGCAAGCGTCAAGTGGCGCTGATGCTGGTGCTGCATCTGCTTCTCCTCGTTTAAAGTGTCAAGGAGGGAAGTGCCGTAGCTGGCGGTCCTGCCATGGTGGCTGTCGAGTCGAGCTGCTCTTGAATGCGCTCCGTTGTCAGCGTTGTTAAGCATGGGCAAACGACCAAAGATGGCTTGCTGGGGATCGTCGCCAGCGTTAATATTGTTGTCCATTTTTGGATAAAAAAAAAGGGGCTAACAAAATCTTTAGTAAATAACTATAACCAGAGGAAGGAAATGAATAAAGAAAGCTTCAGACTGCCGGAAATAAAACAAATTAAGTTGGGTGCTTGTTATATAAACGATTGCGAAATGTAATGTGCGGGGGTGAAAGTAGAAAAAAAAAGAAGAAAAGAAAAAAGATTTCGGATCGTGTGGAGTTTAGGTAGTGGAAAAAAAAAAACCAATTCTCTGGGTTTGCCTGGGCCTTCTTACGTACTTTTTAAAAAAGAATGGAAAGAGTGCGTATGTACAGAAATAAAAGTGGATAAATGTGAAACAAAAAAGTATTTGGCAGTTGAGGAGACAGACCAACAGAGTACGGACAGGATGAAAGAGAAGAATAGAAAAGAAAAAAAGAGTAAAGGAAAGGAGCGAGAGTAAAGAGGAGCGATATTTTTTTAATTTTGCCATTCGTTTTATTTAGATGGGCGTTTGGATGAGGGGGGGAGGTTTTTTTTTTTTTTTTTTAAGAGAGAAAGAGTTTGCTGGTTCATTGTGACTGGCTCAGAGAGAACACAATACCTCAACTATAAGCGACCGGAAACGTCATCCACAACTCTGCACAAAGATCTTCTCCCGCCCTCCGCCCCTTCTTCTTTCGTTGTTTTTTGATCTGATTTTTCGTTATCTCGTAAAAAGTGACAGCAACAGATATTTTTTTTCGATTCTATCTTTTGTATTTTTCCCAACTTTCTAAATCAAGCTGAATTTCACCTGTTTCAAAAAGAGAAAAAGGATGGCGGTAATCGACCTCTCGCAGCCCTCGCTCTGGGTGTCGCTTCTGAGCATCACCTTCAACCCGACGTTTTGGAACATTGCGGCGCAACAAGAGTACCGCACACACTGGATAACGCGGCTGTTTAGCGGCGACAAGTACAAGGGCTGCTATGCGCTGGCAGCAACGATTTTTTCGCTCGGCCTTATTCGCGACGCGCTGTTCAAAAACGCGCTGATGCACCAGCCCTCGTGGGACTGCTTGGATTCGGCGGCGGTGCAGCTCGTGGCAATAGCGCTGTTTGCTGGCGGCCTGACGTTTGTGGTGTCGTCGACGTATATGCTTGGCGTCACCGGGACGTTTCTTGGCGACTACTTTGGCATCCTGATGAAGGAGCGAGTGGTGGGCTTCCCATTCAATGTGCTGGAAAATCCAATGTACGTTGGGTCGACAATGTCGTTCATTGGCAGCTCGCTGTGGTACGCCAAGCCTGCAGGCTTGCTTGTGGCTGCATACGTGTGGTTTGTCTATACGGTTGCGCTAAAGTACGAGGGTCCGTTTACTACGATGATATACGCAAAGCACACAGCAGCAGCAGCAGCGGCGGCGCCTTCTGGCCAGCAGCGCAAAAAGAAGCTCTAAGCAAGGCATTCTATTTAATATTTGGGACAGGGGCTTTTTTTCTAGTAAACACACAGAGCTTGGAGCTCAAGGCAAACGTCTATTTATTCTTGAACTTTTCTAATAAAAACAGCTAGATCTTGAAACCCAAGTCTTCCATGCACTTGCGGTGCGCTTGGATCAGATAGTGGCATTTTGTCTCTGCATCGTCGCTTGTCTCAAAGTAGCAAGTGTCCCGCGCCTTTTTCGTCTCTGGGCAAGCGCAGCATGGCTTCAGGCCCTTTGGGTTCTTTACCGGATCGATCAAGGTGCTGGTATCTTTGGCCATTATCTAGCAAACAAAAAATAGGTGTTGAATAAAGATAGTATATTTTTTTTTTATCTTGTGCGGAGAAAGGAAGGAGGAGAAAACAGAAAAAAAGCTTGAGCAAACGAAAAAAAAATAAAAAATCCCAGCAACTTGGAAAATAGATGTTCACCATTTTTTTTTTAAACCTTCCCCCCCCCGCATAAAAAAAGAAAAGCTCAATGATTATTGCGTGCACTCTTCTTTGTATTCCATCATCTCTTCTTTTTCTATCGTCTTTTATATTCTTTTATTCGTAAATGTTTAATTTCCTCAATTTGTTCGCGCTGTCGTCGTCCGAGCAAAAGGACGAGGAGGACCCGGCAGCCCAGAAGCGAGCGCAAATACACCAGCTGGCCGCGTACTTGGCGACAGCAAAGGTGAAGCGGTTCGCCGTGAAGAAAATAGTCGAGAGTTTGCGGCAAGTCGCCGAGGTCATAGTATGGTGCGACCGGAGGAACAACCCAGAGCTGCTCAGTCTGACGCTCGAAGTCGGGCTGCATCGGGCAATGTTGCGGTTCCTGTACTTTGGACAAAGACTGCCCAAGGCAAATACGCAGCAGCAACAGCAGCAACGGCGGCGAAACAGCAGCCAAAGGAAAAACAACGGAGCGTCGCTGGCAGACAACAAGGAGGGACTAACGGCGGTTGTCACGCAGACGCTGCAGACATTCAGCATCATCCTGGATGGCGTCACAGACCACAAGTACATGTACCTGCTGTTCTCAAACAACTTTGTCAACGACCTCATTGCGGCGCCTGTAGTGGGCGAGCTCGACAGCGAGGAGGTGCTGGCGTACTACGTGGCGTTCCTCAAGGCGCTGTCGCTGCGGCTGACGCCAGACACCATCCACTTTTTCTTCAACAAGACGGGAAGCCGCGTAGACGACTTTCCGCTGTATACAACCGCCATTGAGCTGTTCGACCACCCAGACTCGATGGTGCGCGTGGCAGTGCGCGCCATCACGCTGAATGTGCTGCGCATCGGGGACCACGACGCCGTCGAGTTTATCCTGAACGGTCCCGGCTGCGCGCACTTCTGGGAACAGGTGGTCTGTGCGCTGCGCGACGCCTGTGACGATGCGTTCCGCATACTCGTCGACATGCCCAAGGAGCCCAGTGGGACCGCCTGGGCCTCGATCGACCTGATCCTTGAAAAGCACATGGGCTTGCTGGCGTACCTGAACGACATCTACGGGCTCGCGATCGAGCGGATCAGCGCCAAGATCACCAGCGAGTTTGCCGACCGCATTATCCAGCGCACCTATGTGCACGCCGTTGAGCTCGGATGGCGTCTCAGCGCGTCAGCCGAGGAAGCCCTGTACATGCAAGTGGTGTCGCTGTTTATCGCACACTTCTTTGCAATCGTCAAGCATTCGCCCCTGCTGGCCGACGCCATGAGCGCGCTGTTTGTGCTGCCTAGCGACGATAACGACGAGGCGTTGCCTGGATCGCGGCTATTTGTCCCGGCGCCGCTTGAGCCGTCGCGCACGCTGGCGCCCTGGGCTTGTATTGCGCTGGAGGTGCTCGGCAACAAGGCTATTAGCCCGTCGGCGCTGGTCAAGTCTGTGCTGACGCCGCGGCGGATGCTGCGTACGCGCGCACTCCTTGACTCGCTCACCGGCGACGATGCCAGCGACAGCAACGGCTCGCACTCGCCGCCGCAGCAGCAGCAGCAGCCCAACAATAGCCAGCTTGCCTCGACTGCCGTTGCATCGATGGCATATGTGCTCATGGACGACTTGCACATGCACTCGTGGATTACCGTCGATCTTGCGGCGCTCTTGATCTCCGAGCTGTGCAGATCGCCGAATGGCCAGATCGTGATCGAGGACCAGGAGCTTGCCAGAAAGCTTGTTGCCGCGCGCAATTCGCAGTCGGCGGAGCTGCGAGCCATGCTCCTGTCGACGGGCAGCGGCAGTGGTATGTGGAAGATTGTGGTCAAATGTCTGGTCGACTTTGCCAACAGCGCCGCCGACACTCTTCGAATCAAAGCACAGGCTGAGGGGAAGCACATATTCTCAAGCGCAGAACGCTCTCTACAACAGCAACAACAGCAGCAGGAGGAGGAGGAGCGAAGGCCAGTGTCGCCCTTCGAGAGCCCGCCAGCACAACAACGATACACAGACCGCTCGTTCGAAGCAATGGTCCACCAAGTGCACAACACTAAATGGATATGCAATTCTCTGCTGATCAGCCCTTCTTCCCTGCTGTCGCAACAAACAGCAGACGACCAGAGCGATTCGCAACAGACAAGGGCAAGAGGCTCGTATGCTCGAGATCTCCTTGATTGGATATCAGGCGGAGGTGGAGACTACCTGTCTGATACAGAAAGCGTGTATGACTCTGGGTTCGATTCAGTCGTTATTGACAATGCCGCCAAGAATGCGCTGCCACGATCCGTAACCAAGCTAGGGTTTTCAGCCCGCATCGCTTGCCGCAACGGGTGC
>JANBOT010000102.1:0-17318 GCA_027575385.1 Coemansia sp. RSA 2399 | reverse complement strand
AAATGGCACCCATGTTTGGCGCAAAGCCCATTGAGGTTGGTGTCATGAACACGCTGACAGTCAACCTGCACCTGATGCTGGCAGCGTTTTATAAGCCCACGGCAAAACGATTCAAGGTCCTTATCGAGAGCAAGGCATTTCCCTCCGATCATTATGCCATCGAGTCGCAGATCCAGTGGCACAAGCTGCCTTCAGACGCCATGCTCCTTGCTACACCGCGTGATGGCGAACTCACCCTACGCACCAGCGATATCCTTGAGCTCATTGAGCGCGAGGGCGACACTATTGCGGTCGTGGTGCTTAGCGGGATCCAGTATTACACAGGCCAGGTGTTTGAGATGGAGAAGATCACTGCGGCTGCGCAGGCCAAGGGCTGCGTTGTGGGCTGGGATCTTGCACATGCTGCCGGCAACATCCCAGTCAAACTGCACGACTGGAACGTCGATTTTGCGTGCTGGTGCACATACAAGTACATGAACTCTGGGCCTGGGGGGATCTCTGGGTTCTTTGTCCACGAGCGCTACGCCCACGATAGCTCTCTCCCTAGACTTCTTGGCTGGTGGGCCCACGACGAGAAGAGCCGCTTTGAGATGACAAACAGCTTTGTGCCCAACGCAGGCGCTGCTGGCTTTGAGATCTCAAATACACCGATCATCACGGCTGCAACCCTGCTCGGGTCCTTGGAGGTCTTTGAACAGACCACCATGGATGATCTGCGCGCAAAGTCTGTCCTTCTGACAACTTACCTCGAATATCTTTTGTCCAAGCGCGCAGGAGACCATTTGCAGATCATCACTCCCAGAGAGCATCGAGGAGCGCAGCTTTCGCTTTTATTTGACATGGACAAGTTTGAGCCCGTGTTCAAGGCGCTTATGAATGCAGGCGTTATCTGCGACGAGCGCAAGCCTAACTGCATTCGCATTGCGCCTGTGCCTCTGTACAACACCTTCGGCGATGTCTGGAAGTGTGTTGATGTTTTATGCTCAGCACTACTGGCCTGATCAATGTGCCACGGAATTTCTTGGATCAACAGGAAGAAAAGAAATCCAGCAGTTTTTTTTTTTTGGCTTTTCTTTGCATCTTTCATTCACTCATTTTCTATTTCAGGCTCAAGTTGAATATCATTTTCCGTTTCGCCTGTTCTTTTTTATCGGTATAGTTACGCTCTCGGAAAGGATTTGCGAAACTGATTTAGACGCCAATGAGCACTCAGGACTGGGATGAGGCACGAGAGGAGGAGCGTCTGCGTGATATGGAACGCGAGTGGGAATTGCATGGCGAAGATTCCACAGACTACTACACAGCGCTAAACGTGTCGCGCACAGCATCAGCGGAGGAGATCCGCAACGCATACAAGCATCTTAGCCGCATTTTCCATCCTGACAAGCACCACGATCCTCAAAGGCGCGAGTGGGCCCAACGCCAATTTCATAATATAAATCATGCCTACGAAGTTCTTACCGATTCTAGAAGCCGCGATGCTTACGATCAGCTAGGCGACAGGGGAGTCGAACTGAGCAAGGCGCTTGGGTTCAAGGTGCAATCGCCCAGAGACCTGCAGGATCTGTTTGAGCGAGAAGCTCGCAGACTACGTATGGAGGAGATCGAGCGCTGGGCTCAGTCGAAATCCGATATCACTATTGCGGTTAATTCAACACTGGCCACATCGCCCATATGCCGCATGATTGCTGAGCGACATGCCGACAAAGTGAAGCTGCCAAGCGAGCAAGTGTATGTAGACAGCGTGTTTATGAAGCATTCGTTCATTGCAGGGCTAACCGATAACCTCTCAGCTCATATAACCGGTCAGATGTTTAGCAGCCGAGGGCATATCTCGAAAAATGTGATAGGCACGCTTAACTACTCGTCCAGCTCTGTACAGAAGCTAAGCCTCAGCATCCCCATACTACCGCCACATACATTTACAGTCAAATCGGAGCACACACTGCCGTTTGAAACCACCGTCAGCACGCATATAGAACAGCACACGCTTGACTTTTCCACGCCGCCAGCGATACATGTTGACATTAACAGATCGTTGTCAAAATTCACCACGCTGGTTCTCGGGATCCATACAGGAAACCAGTACGCCCTTGGTTCGCTGTGGGAGAACAGCCCACTCACTGTAAATAGAAGCACTGTCGCTGGGCAAGACACAACCACGCGGAAACGCAAAGTGAAGAGCGCCCCAAGCGGCGTGTCGCTGTCAATTATCAGCCCAAGCACCAGGAGAGGAATCTACGCGTTGAATGCAACTGCCGCGAAGAAGGCTCCATCATTGAAAGGCTCGTATTCATACAAGTTCGACAAGCACTTTCTTATCAGCACCGAAGTCGAGCTTGTTGGTAATGATGCGTGGCAGCCCAGTGGCTCGGGCGGCAGGCTGGGAGATGCTCGCATTGCCTTCACAGTCTTTAGCGAGATCAACCGCCTGACCACGTTTAGCTGGAGGGTGGGGCTTGGATCCAGCTCGGGTGTGTACATGATTCTCAATCTCACTCGTCTGGAGCACTCGATCCAAGTCCCAGTGATACTGACACCGCTCCCAGAAATCATTGTTGCGCTCTGTGCCGCAGCTGTGCCGCTGACGACAATGCTGGGATTGCACTACGGCATCTTTAGGCCGCGCCACCACCGGCGCATTCAACGGCGGATGGACGAGCTGAAGAATGAACAGCGCTACCAGCTGCACCAGAAGAAGCGCAATGCTGATGAGGCTATGCGACTCGTTAAGGACGCTGTGGAGCGCAGTCGCAAGAACGCCCAGGCTACCGATGGGCTGTTTATCGAAAACGCCTACTATGGCGACTTGCCTTTCGACATAACGGCAGAGAACTCAAACGCACTGCTTGCTGCACTGAACCGCGCGCAAGACACCCGCACAGCGCTGAGTGCAGCCGACGAGCCCCGGGTGTGTGATGTCACGTTTGCGCTCCACGGGCTGATCAGTGACAACCAACTGGTTATTGCTCAGGGCGGAAGCAAGCGCTTCTTGCCAGGCTTTTACGATCCGGCGTTTGGCGTGCCAAAGTCGCTGTTCGTGCGGTATCGGTTCGGGGGCAAGCTCCACGAGGTTATTGTCAATGACAGCCAGGCGCTGGCGATTCCGATGAGGGTGCACTGCTTGGAATGACTAGACTACTCTCTCCTCGCTTAACAGTAGGAAAATAAATGTTAGTCACCAAAGGAGCGAAGCTTGGATCAGGGTTCTTTTTGATTTTAGAAAAAAAATATACATTTTCGCCTTCCTTTCTCCCTTTTCTCTTGCCTGTATTATTCTATTTTTCTTCTTCTACACTCGCTCATCGCTTATCGCTTATTGCTCATTGCCCATTCCTAATCGTGGCATTTGAATGACTGCTGATGGTTGTTGGCAAGCCCGCTTCGGCAATAGCGTTAGGAGCGCGGCTCTCTTTCGGGACAGAGTATAGAATAAGCAACAACAGTATAAAAGCTGGCCTTTTGGCAGCATCGTACCGGCGGCGGCGCTTTTCTGCAAAGAGCCACTACGACGAGACGGTTGTGTACAAGTATGCCAGTCAGAAGATCAGGCCCGTCAGCATCGGTCAGCTTCTCAAGTACCGGCGATTGCCACTTTCAAAGGACAACATTCTAGACTCCATAGCATACACCCAAGAAGAGCTTCCGATCCGCCTTGCGAAGCGTGTCATATCGTTCCACAAGCAACCATTCATTGTCGGAACCAACCCGCACATAGCACGCGTGTACAGCCAGTACTACGAGGCATTTGATCGCCTCCACGCGTTTGCGCCGATCAAGGACCTTGATGCTGAGTGGGAATTCACACAGGCGCTAGAGCGGCAGACACGTCTGTTGATCGACGTAATACCGACGATTGCGCAGGGCTTTCTGGAGTGCAAGCAGTACATGCAGCGCGAGGAGCGGACTGCGTTTATCAACGAGCTGATAAGGTCTCGGATCGGGCTCCGCGTCATAGGCGAGCAGCACGTGGCGCTGTCGTACCAGTTTCGTGAAGAGCAGAAGAAGATAGAGCAGCGCGGCCAAGGCATTAAAGCGCAAAGCAATGGGCCAGCAGACGTCTCTGTCACAGAGGACGCTTCCTGGGTGGGTACAATACACACAAAGCTCCTCCCGGCGCGGATGATGGAGCAATGCGGCCAGATGGTGCAGGGAATGTGCGAGCTGCACTACGGCACCGCTCCAGGCTACTATGTTGACGGAGATATTAACGAGACCATCAGCTATATCCCGTCGCACTTTGAGTATATCACTTGCGAGCTTCTCAAAAACGCATTCCGTGCCACCGTTGACTTTAGCAACAAATCAAGCCGCTCGTCCCACCCTCCCATTCAAATAACAATCACAAAGGGCGACGGCTACGTGGGCGTGCGCATAAGAGACCAAGGCGGTGGCATTTCAAAGGAGAACATGCGCAATGTCTTTGAGTACTCGTGGTCGTCCATGCAGGCTGATGGCGCAGACGAGCCCACCGCTAGCACGTCGTCAATGGCGGGCATGTCCATGCAGTCTAACATGGCTCTGCAGCAAGGGATCGGTGGCCCCATTGCCGGACTGGGCTTTGGACTCCCCATGGCACGTCTTTATGCTAGCTATTTTGGCGGGTCATTGGATATCGTACCAATGGAAGGATATGGCTGCGATGTGTTCCTCAAGCTGCGCAGTATTGAGGGAAGCGTCGAGGAAAAACAGATTTGAAGCTCCGATCCTTTTGTCTCGTGCAATTCCCATTATTCCTGTTGGCGGTTTATAGGAATACTTTTTTCCGCAGCAACTGCGAGAAATGTGCTTAATAAAGTGGCAACCTCTAGTGCATTTCCCGTTCATTTACTAGTATATCCTTTCACAAAACAGCAAACGGACATATAATAGCCTTTTGGTATGGTCAAGGCAGTCAAAGGCGTGTTTGTCGAATGCGACCCTGCTACGCGGGAGGTTTTGCTCAAGCTGAACGAGAAGGACAAGTTCATCATCGAGGATCTCGACAACACGCACCTGTTTATCAATTCTACACATTTGGATCGTGTGAAGTGGGCGCTTGACGAGCTGATGAACGAAAACTATTACAAGAAGGAACAGCCCAAGTAGCCAAGCCGTTTTACACAGCCAATGTGCTTGTTTGTGTTACCATTTCTTAACAGGTAGCGCCAGTTTCGAAAAGAAAAAAGAAAAAAGAAACAAAATCAGTGAAGAACCGAGAGATCAGCCGAAATTATAACTACTAACCCTCCCTCGCAGCCAACAATGATCTGCTGCTCGCTGGCACCACTCCAAGCGACTGAGCACCCGCAGGCAGGGAGCTCGAACTGTCGAACGATGCTAAGGGTGTGAGTCTCGAATACAGCAACCCGCGAGTTTAGGTTCACACACGCGCCAAATCTTCCATCCTTTGTCAGCGCAATGTCGCGGAGATGATGCACAAGCTTGCGCGTGCGCAGATGACGGCCGTTGATTGTGTACACGTGCAGCGCCGCCACTTCGGAAGCGCCGCTATCAATTGGGGAGCCCTGGTCTGGCGTCCTTTCTTCGCGCTGGCTACTGTGCCCGGCGGTGGCATTGCCTTTCTGGCTGTTGTAATAGTGGCTGAATCGATCTTGGTTTGGTGTGCTGTTACCGTTGCCAGCTCTGTCCGTCTCAGACCCCAAGGATTGGCTTGGCATTGCACGAGATTCCTGGTTAAGGGCGCGGGTTGGATCCAGTCTATCGCGGTTATCGTCTGCACCAAGTGCGCCAGACACGCTATAGCAGACGACAAGTGCCTCTGGGCTTATAAAAACACGCTCAATTCGCGCGTACCGGTTGTGGTGGCATGCAATTGTTGGGGTTGCATCGTCAGGATGGATGCTGCTGGGGCTCACAGGCACTATACTCCGCAGGTAGCGTCCAGTGCGTTTAGTCCACAGAGACACAGTGCCATCGACAGACGCACTGGCAACAATATCATGGTCGTCATCCACAGCAACATCCAGCACAGCCGCATCGTGTCCATGCAATACATGCTGGAGGATCAATCTTCCTCCTTTCCCGTCTCCACTGCTGGCGCTGCTTCCATCGCCGGCAGGTCCTCCAGAGCCAAAGACCCCACTCGAGCTGCTCGCACCGCTTGCATACGCTGCCATGCTTGTATGTCCGATGTCGGTGTTCATAGGATCTCCAATACCAGTGGCGAACAACAGTGGCGCCACTGCACTCGTATCTACCGCGTTAGGAGCTTCGATATCAGAACCAAATATCGCTGCCGCCGCAATTGCCGCTGCCGTGCTGCCACTGCCACTGTCGGGAACAAATCCAGTGCTTAGGATACAAACAGAACCCTCGCTTGACCCGACAGCCACGCAGGATCCGTGATTATCTGTCGCGACACATGTCTGGTGCCCCGGCAAATACAAAACAGACGATGCGCTAATCGTCTCCAGTAATCTGGCAGCAAGCGGAATAAACACGCTTGGAGGTGCAGACATTCCGCTACCATCGTCCGAAACCTCCGTTCTATATTGCTCGCGCCCTGAGCTGGTTGCACTTGCTCCGCCGACGTTGCCTCCAATGCTCGCGAAAAGTCCAGCAAACCCACGGGCAGGGGACGGCTGGGAGCGCGAGCTGCTCCCCTTCGTGCTCTTCTTTGTTCTTGTGCTATGTTTGCTGCTATTGCCGTCACTTTTGCTGTTGGAGTGGCAAAGTCCACGCTTGTCCCTGGACATTGCTCCAACAACCGCACCAGCGTAGGCATTCGTCATGCTCATAGTGCCACCGGTAGAAAACAGCGCATTCCTAACCAGCGACGCTTGCGGCGTAGCCTCGGCCAGCGCACTTTCCCTATTTCTTGCGAGATATGTGCATCTGACTGTGTTGTCAAGATGCACGGCACTGATTAGCAGTTCGGGCATGCTGGGCATGACTGCATACGCAACAGGTCGCTGGTCGGCCATCGCAAGCCTTTGGCATTCGCTGGGCGGGCTGCTTGCAGCGAGCGTGTAGAATCCCTCGACCAGAGGCTCCACGGCCAACTGCAGCTTATAGTCACTGTTGGTAAACAACGACATCTGGTAAACAGAGACGCGTCCTGTTGAGTCAACCAGCGTAACGGACTCCCTGCTCTTGTGCGTGCTAGCGCTGGTATCCAGCTGATCCACAGCCGAAGCCGAAGGCGTAAAAGCCTTCGTCGCAGCGCCATAGGCCGTCCATGGCACGGATCTAGAGTTGGAGTATAGACGCCTCCCGGAAAAAATATTCTGCGGGCTTCCAACAAACGTGATGCTGCTGCTCGATGCGCGGAGAATAAAGTGTTGCACTTTGCCACCAGGAATGGTGAGGGGAGAATACAAAGGTTTCGCTACTGGCATATGACGAGGCGGATGTGGCGACGTAAACAGCTGGGTGGGCGTCTGGCCAAAGTAGTGTATCTGGCTCTCAACACTTGCGCGCTCCATCGGATCCTGGATTGCGTCGAGGTTCACGGCGCCCTCGTAGGTCAGATAATAAAACACATTGTGCGCATCCACAGCCTCCTGTCCGCGCTGCTTGCAGCCAAATATGAGATCAATCCATTTGTGCAGATTCGCCGAGACATACTCCGACTCAAGCGCCTGGCGGTTGATATGAACAAACTCGTCAGGAGTTGAAGCCCAAGGCGGCAGAGTAACATCTCCCAGTAGCGTTCCATCCTGCTTTCTGCCCAGGTCGACGCCGTTGCGGTTAAGCAAAAACTCTGGAAGGTAAAAGAACTCTGGAATCAGCTCCTTAACGTCGCCAGGACCAGTCGTACACGAATTCCATGCTTCCGCAATAGAGTAGAACTGCCTATCTGCGTGGTCGAACTTGCCGCTCTGCAACGACACATGCACAGATGTAAAGGGCTCTAAGCGCAGGAGGTAGTACGCAACAGACGACGCCGAAGAGTAATGTGTTCCGTAATGAAACTTTTTGATGTGGCCGGTAGGATCCTCGAAAGACTCATATCGCTCGATAAAGTGACGCAATCGCTTTTCGTTCAAAGCGCCAATCGGCCGCGACAGGTCACGATATATCTTTGGATCCTTCAGGTCGAGCCACTTGCTCTTGTAGTCGCTAATCACCCACGGGAAAACCGGATACTGTGACAGGTCATTATGCGATCGACCCGCTATTGTGTTCAGCGCCATCAGATAGTCAAAGTTGCTTAGCTCGCCATGCTGCCACCTTTCGGTGAGCTTGAGTCGGCCCAGAAGTATTGGCGGTGATCGAATGTCCGTTAACGCAAGCTCGCTGTTTACAGAGGGCAACGACGCAAGCTTCCAAACCAGCTGCATCAACGCTTTCTTGTTCTGGATATTCAAAAAGACCGACGTGTGGTTTTTGAAGAACACCTCCACGGCAGAATTGCGCAACATGTATCGCCGAAAATGCACTTGGTCGATATCAGACAGCCGCCACGCAATGTCTCGAGTTAGCTCCGCATGTACAACACTCGGTAGGCTCAGTCCCTTCGCGGCCAGCGATCGGTCCTTTGCTTCGGCCTGTTCATACTTTTGCCCTACTCCAATCGTGGTCCCATCCGAGCCTCTAACGCAGATATTACCATTCGAATCACGCTCGGTAGTAAAGCGTAGCAACATGCTTGTTATCTCGATGCGCCCATGAACACTGCCAAGCATTGCAACCCGTTCGCAGGACGCGCAGAAGTGTGCTCTTCCGGAATCAGCGGCACCGTACCCTTTAGCGGCAGTCACAACCCCCAGATCCTCCGAAGTGACCAAATTCCACTCTTCGTCTCCGCTAGCATCGTGGCATTTCTCTGCATCTGGCCCCGCTATGCTCAGCGACAGCTGCGGGATGTCATCCTCGTCGCCAAATGCATCTTTACCCCTTCCGCCGCGGGCTTTTGGCTTTGCGTGCTGTCCAGTACGATCACGCCTGCTAGCAGCCAAATGGTGGTCCTCGTAATGGTGGTTGTGTGCAAGTCTTCGCCGCATTCGTCTGCTGTTTTCCGTAGCATCAAGCATCCAACGCTGTTTGCCTAAAATCAATAGCTGTGGCTGTAGCCGCGCCGAGCGCCACGGCCCGCGAGGTGAAGATAATGAACGCAGGCGTCCACGCCAAACCTGCGGCCAATGGCCAACCGGGCTCCCAAGGGTTTCAGCATGCACATTGGTGGTTTCCTCGGCTTCTATCGGCAGGGTGCTACTTGCAATTGTCATCTGGGCCTTTTTGACAGCTCGCATCTGCATGGACTCTAGCTTCTGCGAATCAACAAGAATCTCGCGGAGAGAAGACGCAAACTTTGAGCGAGATATCCCTGATTGTCGTATTTCGTCCTCCTCCGTTTTGCGCATAGCTGGCATAAAACGAGTACGGTACAGCTCCTGCCACTCCTCGGACTGGAGAAACGCCACAAATTGGTTTCGGTCAAGAGGTTTCCTACCTGCCTCCCGCTGGCTCTGCGACTTTAAAAAAGAAAGAACGCTTGGAAATGCACTCGACAAGTACGCACGATAGCCCTGAAACACCATCATGTAAAGGTCGCCAAGTCTCTCTCGTAGCTCCACACAGCTGCCTCTATCGCCATCGCTTTGTTCGTGAGGATTTTCGAATTTGGAAGAGTCGGTTTGATCCTCGGCAAACATAAACGCCTCGTGGGTGTAGCCGAGCGTGGCTAAACTCTGGTCAGCAACTGAACAGCCTCCGCCGCATGTATATACGGACAACTCTGGCAGAGACACATCCTGACTGGTGCCTAAATATGAATGGCGTTCCAATAACCGTACCAGGCACTTTAGACTTTCTTCAACATGCTCCATCTTTACACTCCGGATGCCAGAAATAACAAGTCGGAGGATGTGGTTGCACATTGGCGATCGCAAACTAGAACCACATTGATCCAGGCGGAACATAAAGTCTGTGACGCTACGCACAAGTTCTGGCGTGTCGTCCCATGGGCTATGCTGGCTGTGGTAAACAACGCCATGGTCATCTACAGACGAGCGAGGGCCGCCGGACTGCGGTGAAATCCCCGACATTGCCTTTAGCTGGTCATGGTGATAGGCAATATACTCTTGGAACTGCCGATAGTTAAAAATAAGATCCAGGGCATTCCGCGCAAACGACTCTAGATTCTGCGTCAGAATCCAGTCTATCGCCTGTGTTGCTTCTGAAGATGGAAGGCTGTCCGACAGCCGCTCTGAAATTCGCGCAAGGGCTCCAGAAAACACAAGTGCAAGCAGGCGGATTGCTATAGACATAGACCCTGTAGGCGTAAGTTCCCAGAGCTTGAGTATGGACACATACACGCCATCCGCACAGCCGGCTTGTCGGCTGAACCAGTTCCAAACGAGATCCAGGTACAAGCTGCACGATGTCGTTGACCATGAAATCAACGACGTCATAAGTTCTGCTGAGGCTCTGGTTTGCAGCTCCTCCGTCCCATCGGCACTGTTATCGCAGCACCATGCCTTGGAATCCACGTCCGCAGAGCTACATAGTTGAGCTACACGATTCTGAATCCACAGCTTTTGCGCCTTTACGTGTTCGGCGGCAAGGCTCTGCATATGGTAGTCCAGCGTTGTATGCGGTATAAGCTCCAAATGACCAACGACCCTCGTATGCATTTCGCAGAGAGACTTTGGATCTGTAGTAGATACAGTGTTACTGGTTGCGCCATCGAGACCAGCCGACTTCTCGTCGACCAGGCAGCCCGCAAGAACAATGGTGGCGATTAGATGGTCTAGCAGCATGAGTTTGGAGGAAGAATATGCAATCTCGTAGTTGGCTGGTTCGTCGTCCAAAAGCCGGTTAAAATCCACCAAAACAGCTGTGCGTAACCCGATATCAGTCCCAGAAGCACACAAAAGATCGAGAATAGCCGACCACGCCTCTGGGATCTTGATCAATCGTGCTGGCAACATGCTGATAAAGGACTTTTGCATGTCGACTTCGAGAATCCCGTCTGTTGATGATACTGCTTGATCCCCGCTACGCGAAACGGACAAGTTGCGAACGCGGTGCACGCGCCGGTGTATTATGTTGCCGTCTTTACCCGACACAACAGGAGCCATGTTGATGCTGGACAAAAGAGCGGCATGGTCCTTCAAGGCCAAAGGTAGAAGTGACTGATATAGGGCTGGTGTCAACGCTTGCTTGGCACGCACAAGAGCTAGTACACGGCTAATGTCGTCGGGCTCAATCATCAGAGGTGATCGTCCTCTCAGGCTGTTGGTGATCCGGCTAGCAGTGCTCTCCTGCTCTTTTGTGGCCGAATATCTTGTCAGTAACAGGACGACAATGTTGATTGCGATGGCTGCAGTTCTGTCGTCATCGCACTCGATAATGTGACAAAGCATGTCGAATCCGTGCTGGCCAAGAAGCTTGTGAGCAAGGCTGCTCGCGTTAGAAGACCCATCAGCCAAGCAACGGAAAAGAAGCTGTAGTATCTCGCGCGTGTGCTCAATATCGCGATTGCACGAATATATCAAATGGCGCAATAGGTGCGCAATGTCCGTACGGTTAGCTTCGGGAATACGCGGCGTGCGAGTGTATTGCGTGCTCTGATCGGAAGACGCGGACAAGAACATTTCTAAAGTGTTCAGCAGGGTCTTGCGCAGGCACCTGGTTTCTTCATATGACAGCACGGGGAAATCAAGGATTTGCCCTCCAGATAGCACGCTTGGCTCAGCTCCGCCTGGCCCAAGCGCATCGTCGTTGCTGTCAGAGTAACTCGTTGCACCAATCGAAATCTGATCGCTAACAGCTTCTTCAATATGGCACTGTGTCGCAGATTTCTTGTCGCTACGCAGTTCTTTTTCGTCAGCTGTCGCGGGTGCGCTATAAGACGGTGACTGCGCTGCCATGCTCCCGGAGCGTGATTTGGAATACTGCTGCTGACTGAGGAGATGCTGTGACGAGTCGTAGGGATAAAAGTTAAACAACGCGTACAGCAGCCAACGGACGCCCAAGGCCCCACCTCCGGCGCTGGGGCCGCATATCCCCGCCGATGCGTTGCATCGCTTCTCTTGTTTGTCTCCCGTCCTTCCAGCACACAATATATGGTGCACGTTTCGGAGATATGCTGTCTGGGTGACAAAGTCTGCTCTGCGCCAGATCTTAAAGTTCAAGACCAGTTCGCGTTGCACTTGGCTCCAAAAGCTAGACGTGCTTGCATACACGGGAGATGAGAGCCCGCCTTGCTTGTCGAATGACGTTTGGAAAGACTGCATGGCCCGCAACACCGCGACGCTTAGGTGTGGCCCTGGGTCCTTTATCTGCCGCTGAAGAACATGTGCAATCAACGGCACCAGGTTGGTTGACCTGATCCCCACTATATGGCGTGGATCGCCTTTCATAAGATTGCGCAACCAGAAAAAGAACGTGGGCAAAGGTGCACCGTCAAGGGACGTTTGATCAAACGCTCTCTCGTCCGATCCGAGCGGGCCCTCCTTGGCAAGAGGCACTGCTGGCCCGATCCAATCTAGGTGGTAGAGGAAAAGGAGTGCTGCCTCGATACCGCCAAGAAGGTGCATTGATTGGTGGATTGTCACTGTGCTTACCGGCAGAACATCGCCTTGCATCGACCAAGGCCGGGATGCGTCTTCCAGTCGAGCCTTTGTTTCTTCTGTATCCCATGTGCCCTTTGGATCATTTGGCTGTTCCAGAGAGATTACTTCGACCCCTGGATCTGCGTCTCTAGAAGTACCACCATCACTTGCGCGTAGCATATTCGCCCGAACAATCGCTTGGCAGACTCCAATCGGGCAAAGGTCTATGCAAACCTTGCCGCGTATCGCATTGGCTCCAATAAAAAGAATCAGCCTGCCGCTAGTATCACCGCCTTTGAAAAGTGCAGACGCATCTCCCGCAACGCTGCCACCAGAGTCATTACTATTTGATGAAGAGGAGGAGGATCCTCTAATGACTTGGTTCAGCGGAGAAACGGATATGTCCGGATCGCTTCCCTGATTTTGCCGGAACTGAGAAGTATTTGCTGGACCTAAATAATGCAGTGCCGCAATCTCGTCGGCACGCAATGACCCATCGAACATTCGAATATTTGCGATTCTTCCGCAGAACTGAGTAGACGTATCCAGCAACACACGAGCTTCGTAGCAGTCGGCAGAATGCAGATCGGGGGAACTCCCGATATAACAACCACGGTATGATGTGTAGTCAATAAACGGTATGGAGCCCTTGCTTGCCAGCTCCCCGTCAACGTAAACGTAAATATTCGACGAGCCGAACGGCGACCACCCGCGTTTAGCGGGAGTGTAGCACACGGTTAGCGAGGTCCACTTGTCTGCCACCACTAAGCCATCCTCGCATTTCACAGTATGTTGTGAATCGCCTTCAGTCACTTGGATTTCGACTCGCTGCGAAGCAAAGTTGTACAAAACGTGGAAGGAACCGCTGTCTCCTGCAAACAAATACATCACCGTTCCAGAAGAACTGCTATGGCCGTGTTGCGGTGTGGGTGTTGAGCTCGCCGAATAGCGCTGGCTGGCATTTGCGGAGCTTTCCAACGATTGAAGCGCACCATACGATCGCTTGAGCAGTAAATGCTGCTGCTGTTGCTGTTGATCACTTTGGCTCACGATGCTTTCCGGGTGTATCCAGGCGGTAAAGGTAAAGCCTCGCTCAGGGATTCGATAAAAGTTTGAAGAGCACAGAGCACCAGTACGGCGACCAAAGCTAAAGTAGCTTCCGCCTGCTTCACCCTCGGCACATCTAAGCAACAACAACGACAGCATGCGCCGAACCATGAGTGTGACCTCTGAGATCTCGTCAGTGTTTGTAGATATCTCACTGCTAGCCACGCTACCTCCTGGACCGGAAACAAGTGTACGCATGACAAGCTTGAGATCCGAAACGCACATGGATTTGCTCATGACCACTGTAAGCATGCGTCCCAGGCTCTTCAAATATGTGGCTATATAATCACGCCGCTCCCCCGCTGCCAGGTCTAAATGCGACACGTCAGCGAAAAGGTGCTGAAGTCGTTCGATGCCCTGGCGCGCGATCGTACTCTGGGACCAGTGCCAACACACATGAGAATCCGCTTTGCACCACTGTTCAACAAATTGGTGCACTGAAATACGGTCAATCAGACTGAGCTTGGGATATAGAACACTTATAGTCGGTATCCAGTTACTGTCCAGGCTTCGTCCAGTCCAGCTTCGACGGCTATATGGCATGTCTACGCCAGAAAGGAGCGCCATTAAGCCCTCTGCAAGCTGACCGCAGGCCACTGCAGTAGCCTTTTGCGTAATGAAGTCGACGCAGGAATGCACGGCTTTGTACCCGCCAAGATTTGAAAATGTATCCCTAGACGTTGGTACATCGTGGATCAAAAATGCCAAAATCTTTGTCGATTCGCCAAGAAGCTCGCCAATGCACCTTCCAATATCTTCGCCGCTGCTTGACTCGCCACTTCCCGAACGATCTCCAAAGCTCGAAAACAACGACCCGCTTGCTGACTCGCGATTTGGATCAATGGTACCAACCAGTTGCACAAGCCCCAGTAGCTCCTCCAGCACGCCGCTTTCAACAACATACGTGGCTAGGGCCGTGGAATCCTGCGGACACTCTACCATGCATGATGCATCTAATAGCGATGTTCGAAAGGTGCGCAAGAACTGTGTGTGTTGTTTAACCGCGGCGGAACTACTAATGTCTTCGGGTACAATCCAGCCTTCAACAAGCGCTAGCCAAGCCTGGGCCGTGGCAAGTCTTTGCTTCTGTTCAACGAGTACGCCGCCAAATGCGATGTTTGGGTTGAACGAGCCAGCAAGCAGCCAGCGAAGCATGTGAGCGGACACCTCTTTGGCAAAGATTGATAGCTGTGAAACGCCGCTAGACGCAAGATCCGAGAATATGGACAGGCAGTTTGATTTGCCATCTGAACTAGGGTTGATGTCGACTGTTGAATTACACGTTTGCCAAACGATACTCGGTACTATCTCGGCATCTGCCGCTAGTCGTGCTGAATATGCTGCCTGGGAAAGTACAGTTACATGCTGGGTGGCATCATTTCCTGGCCTGAGCTGCTCCTCGGCACAACCGACTACAGCGGTATAGAGTAGACTCATTAGCTTGTACACAAGCATGTCCACTTGATCGATGAAGGACGCTGCTGGCCGGTGTCCCGCAAGATTCCACGCGCTTTCCTCTGGAATGCTAACGACAGACAAATTATCGATGCTCTGGGTCATAAACTCCATCGATTGGCGGTTAGGCGAGGTTCTGATCACTGGATCCAAGTACCCTATGGCCGATAAGATGCACTCCATCGTTTGCGTTTCGTGCAGAAGAGCGCAAAAGTTTGCAACACTCAGCCAACTTATCAGCGTTAGAACTTGCGAAGCATAGATACCCTGCAAACAGTCGGCTTTCTCGCCGCTGTGAGAGCTGGTCACCGACGAACAGTCCATGGTACCATTAGCGATAATGCGCGCGTGTTCAGCTTTTGCCGTCTCAGCCAGCGTATATGCAATTCGGCTGAATGTTAGCTTACATACTGCCGGGTCGAGAATGCTACGGCCATTAGCAGATCCTGTGGGACTAGAGCGTGTCAAAAACCATCCAGTCATCACGTAAACGCGTTGCGCAATCCCAGACATGAGCGCGCCTTCGTCTTGATCAACAGCACCACGGCGAATTGGCGCAAGCCCAAACCTGAAAGAAAGGAGCCTGTCCCACACCACCGCACTCATTGTACAAAAAACACGACGCGTCTGTGCAATCGGAAGCTCAAGCAGCCAGATCCTCCACAGGAACCGCACGTACTCAGACACCAGTATACGGCTATCCTCGCCGCGATCTTCACCTTTATCATTTCCGGAAACAACACTAGTAACTGAGATAAACAGCGTGTGTATGGAGTTTAGGCTGGAAGCGACAAAGGAAGGCAGCTGCTCTTGTGTCGTCGTGCTTTGGGAGATGAATGCAACAACCGTGTCGAGAGCGCGACGAAGCCGTGTATCCGGGATAAGACCGTCAATATCTGCCGCAAACCTGCATAGATCGCTTGGACGAATCGACGAAGTGCCTGCCTGTTGGAAACTAGGTCCGCGTTTGCAAAAGCGTGTTTTTAGAGGCTCGTTATCCAGAAGCGACCGGTTTTCGGTGGAAAATATCTGGTCTAGAGATTTTATGTCTGTATCATCCAAAGTACGATGTTGTGCAATAGCGTGTCTAGCAATTTGGTCTGTTGTTGCGTCTATTCGAATATACTCGAGTGAGCGCTCCAGTGTCATGTTCCAGAAGGCGGTAATATTTGGTTCGAGATCAGTGTCCCATTTGGGCAGTCCAGGATACTGCTCTCCGACAAGTATAACAAGTCGCCAAGCAAGGTATGCCTCGTCAATGTCAAGCCAGTCCATAGCCTTCGAAACTACACCAAGTATGTTGTGCTGCTTGAATAACTGCGCGTCAATCCAGCTGGATGCAATTGCACTTCCAACGGAGCAACACAAAGAGACGACTGTCGGGCCAAACCGAGAACGTGAAGGTGATGCTTCAAGACTCCGCCACATCTGGACAAGTTCATAAAGCAATTCGCTGGGGAAATCATGCGTGTTGACCAAGCTAAACTCGGCCAAAGGCTCGATGCTCTCGATATTCAGCAGATATTTGTAGAACAACCTGTCCGGATCAAGCAAGTGAACCAAGAGATACATGATATGCTGAAATAGAGCACTCTCTGCTGCTGCTGCTGCTGCTGTCATTGGTTGCCCTGTTCCCGATTCTGATACTCGATGAGCATGTCTACGTGCAGTAGGAATGTTGCTCCAAGGGCTGTGTCTGTAACCAACCAAATGGTCCGGTGTTTCGATGATATGGCTGGATCTGTATAATGCGGATTCCCAGGAATAGTTGCGAATGTCAGAAATAACTAGACTCGCATCATCAATACCCAAAAGCCCTGGCGCGAATGCACTGAATACATCACATCTGCTGCTGCGTATAACCGAGAGCGCTCTGCAAGCAAGCGATAGAATGTCGTGGTGCAATAAAACCCGACGGTTTGATGAGTTGCTGCAGATCCATCCGACAAACTGAACAGCTATACATACACGCTCAAAACCGGCAGTGGATATGCTGGCAAATGTATACGAGTCTTCTGCAACGCTGCTATCTTCTAAAGAATGTATAGCCGCTTCTAATGCCAGCACAGCCGCAATAGTCGCCTTTGAGGGAAGCGTCCGACAAGCATTACGACTGCTCTGTTTCTGGGCGTTCAAGTCATCGAGAACGGTTCCACTCGCTGCTTGCTCTTTGGATGCGCTGACAAATCCGCTCTGTTTTAGTAATACTGAGAAGAGCTACACATAGTTGCCATGGATCAAACAAAGACAAAA
>JANBOT010000101.1:0-17333 GCA_027575385.1 Coemansia sp. RSA 2399 | reverse complement strand
AACAGCTTTTCCTCATGCATGTCTACGAATTTTCTGATTGGCCTGATTGCCTCGCCCGCTTAAAAAAAAGTGAAAATGCACTGCCTCCCAAGGCCTACAGGCTTGGAATTGGGAGGGGGAAAGAGAAAAACCTTTCTCCCCTTTCTCCCAATTTTGTCTGAAAGGGCTAGAACCCCTCCTTTTTTTGGTGCTTTTTGCAACCAACCCTTGATGCAAATGACCTCATCCATATGTCTACGCCAGGCTGAAAAACAGTGGTCAAAATCAGCTGGTTGCAGAGCATTGAGCCAATCTGTCCAAAACTTCTTGACCTGATTCAGACTGTCAAAAATCATGCCTGCTGCTTGTCCCTTGATATTTGGAAACAGCCAAAAGTTGCAGGGCACAAGGTCGGGCAAGTACGGTAGTGCTGGCATAATATCAATTTTGTTTTTTTGAACCAGGCTTTGGTATGCATCGACTTGTGCGAGGGAGCATTGTCCTGATGGAACTGGTGTACCACAGATGGGTCCTTTCCAAGGTTTTGCTGCTGCTTCTTCCAGCCCTTGAGCATTGGTTTTAGTCTGTTTTTAATATAATACTCTGCACTGGAACCGCCTTTCGTGTCCTTGAAATCCACATGGATCACACCATTCTTGGTGAAGAAAACAGTGATCATAACCTTTTTTGAGTCAATCTACTGGCATGGTTGAACCAAAATTTCATCATCGCTTTTGACCCAAACTTTCCCCCTGTTGCCTACCGCTGGCTGGTAAAGGTATATCCATGTCTCGTCACAGGTGATTATTTGCTGTGCACATGGCGACTTTATCTTGCATTTCTACTCTTTGCAAAATTCCACCTGAACCTGTTTCTGATCATCAGTAAGCATATGTGGCAACCAATGATGTTGAAGCATCTTGTACCCAAGTTCCCCCTTCATATATTCCCATAGGGTACTCTTTGGAATGCCGACCTTAGTAGCTAGGGATCTGTCAGAAATCCCTGGGTCCTCAGCCAAAGTCAACTCAATGAGACTTATGTCATCATTGCTAAATCAGTGTCATTTTTGGCCACTTTTAGGGGCATCTTCAAATGAGTCTCTTCCCTCACCAAAAGACTTTACCCAGTTTCTAACTGTCATGACTGTTAGAGTAGGTGCACCATGTTCTGATTGTATAATCTCATGGATTTCTGTTGCATTCTTACCAAGTCCCATATAGTGGAAAGCCAATACTTGGAAGTCATGATTTGTCATTTTGATCTTTAATAATTTGCAAGAGTTCATTTTTGAAATGTAATGAATTTTGAAGTAAGATATCTTAACAAATAGAAGAGATACAAAGATAAGGAAACATGCATTGAAGAGAGAGAATGTGTTTCTACTACTTTAATATGACAGTAAAACAGGGCAGTAAATAGTTTGTGGAAATGGATGTGAGAATGCAAGACACCTTGGACACCCTATAGTTTGAGAAGACGAATAATTGGATGTTGACAATCAGACACAGGTTGCCAAGTAAAATCATGTGCTTCTCTTCCCAACTTATTGTGTGTATATGCCAATTCATGTGGTCCACCAGCAACTCTGGATACAGTCTTAATAATGCATTCTGATTATGGAGTAAATCCTATTCCTTTCGATATCCATTGTGTTTTGGAACCTGTTTCTCCCCACTTGAATCAACTTTTAGCATTGTCTTGCAAATTAAATATTACCAGTTTCACACTCAAAATTAAACTAATGACCTCAACTTATTATTGTCAGTTTAACTTAGCACTAAAAATATTGCTTGTTTATAAAAGAGAGGTCAGAAATATAATGTGACAGTGTTCTGTGAGGAATGAAAAGGAAAGAAAGTAATTTTATGATAAATTTAGATACATATGCATTAATTGTTACAGGGGTTCACAGTTCCACACTATTTGAGGTTGGTACAAGAAGCACAGGACTATAGTCAAATTCACATAATTCTTGCAATCATTTAAATGGCCTGATTTTCCCTTACCAAAATGTGCTGGCACAGCACTACACAGCCTCCCCAGATCCAAGCATTGTTGGGTTGGCAATGTGTCACATGGCAATTAAATATGGAAGTGGAAATATATTTATCAATCCTTGAAATAGAACATAGAAAACTAAATTTAGCCACCAAGTGTCCATGTTGGGGATTCTCCATTTTTAACCAGATATAGGCTGGCAGCCCTTTTCACAGTAGAAATATAAAAAGGTAAAGCTGAACCATTGCCCACATATTTCCTATGTTCACTACTCTAGCTTTTCTCATTCTCTAACCATGTCTCATCAAAAGAATACTGTAGAGGTGCCATACACACTTCCTGGAATTAAAGGAGAGTTTATATTTGATTATAATGCTCAAAATGGTGAAGAGAAACATGAATCTATGAGCAATGCAATGAAAGGAGCCATACGTGAGTTTAAACATAAGGTAGCAGATGGCAAACGCACTGAAGCTGTTATAGATGCACTTGCTAATAAACATATAGGTGTGCCTGTATATTATGGCTGAAGTGATTGTTAGAAAAGAAAACCAGATTTCATATATTCATAAGAATGAGACCTGGCATTTATTGTAAATGCCACTGCACATGAGCATGCATGCAGCTAAGGTTAAGTCATTACATAAGTGTGCCAACTCTGGCCAAGCTGGCATGACAACATTGGTCATTAATGCAAATCAATGCATTTGAGAGAATGTCAGGAATGCCTTCTATTTTAAGTATCTCTTTTAGCAATAAGCTGTCTTGGTGTTGTCAACTATGTCAATATAGTTTAGTCGATTGTGATATATAGTGTACATGTTACAGATATATGCTGTTGTGATTGTTGTTTAATGTGTCAATGCTTATCATTGGCAGTATCTCTAATCTGGTAATACACAATAAGCTGTTTATTGTTGGCATATTTAGCAATACCTTGATTTGGCAAATCAAGCATGTGATTGACATGACACCTCCTAACAGGCAATTGAAGGGTGAACTCATTGTTCCCACTTTTCCAATCCTTTATTCTTGTTTCTTCATTGAGTACTATCAAGTATATTTAGAGCCTTACGAATCCAAATATGCAAACAATCATGAATTGATTTCCAACATCTTTCAACAGGATTATCTCTGCCATCTGGGTTGGGAAATTCATCATCTATCTCTATCAGACTCAGATTTTAATAATAAATATGATTCGTCTGGGTGATTACGTACTCAAGTGGTTTGTAAAACATTCTACCTCTTCTAGTGATTAACCTCATAGAGTAGCTGCAGTGGTGGTACTAATGTGACTGTCACTTTATGTCATCACAATTCTATACAATGCCTTATATGTTACAATCATATCTTCATGATAGTGTCTTTGGGGCAACCCCACATGTGCATGTGTACAATGTAGTCATATATATTTATTGTGTTGAAACAGCCAATGTCATGCAACTCCTATATTTTTATTTTATTGCACACATTCAAGTCATACAAAGTGACTCCTTCTAATCACTTTTTAAATGTGAATTATTTTCTGCTATTGACCAAATTGATGGCCTCTTTCATAATGTTAAATGTGGGAAGAAAGTTATCATCATTTGTCCAGTGTGTTATGTTAAATGACCCATTATCAACTTTATAAACTTTGTATGTGTGACCATCACAACATTTTCATGCTGCTATTAATGTGCCAGTATATCGGCATGTGCTGTCTGTGAGTATGTCCATACTCATATCAAATGTGATTATTGAATTATGAAGAGGTTATATATGCCAGTTGTATATAGAGAATGGTGAAGAAAAAAGATGTTCAAAAGTGGATAATACTTGTATACAGGCAAATAATTCTGTGGAATACATGTTTTTACTTTCAAGCTTATCAGCAAACTATGAAATTAGTGTACTGGCTCACTGCTTGCACAGGCAATTTAAATGCATATAATGTAGGAATACTATATTGCATCTCCTGTTGAAAGGTCCATGCCATGATAGAATGTGACTAGCATATTTGAGAATATTAGGCATACTAGCTAACACCAGTCTTGTTAGATGATATATAGAATAAGAAAAAAGAACCCTTGTTCCACTATCTCTGCAGGGAACAAGGGGAATATATTGATACACCTATGTATGCATGGCTTGGCCCAAGCCTCCTCTTGGGCAATTTTACTGAGCTGCATAACAACTCCTGGTAAAAAGCTAACACATTTGTACATTATATCGAGGGTAATGTATGGCACCTGATATCCATACAACTAAGCTTAAGAACATGTATTAAATGCCAGATGGTAGATTGTTGAATTCTGAAAATTATTAGGGCGAAGTTTGGCAAGAATTTTTGATGAAAGATGTGAGTGCAGGTTCAATTTTTTCTTTCCATTAGATCTAAGAATAGACAAGAGTGCTAAATATAGCAGATTGTATATAGGATGTGCATATTTAAATAGACAATGCAGATTAGATACTCCACAAAGGGATGCACATATATTTCATGACCAGGAAATCAAATAAACAAATTTGAGCCAAAGAGAGTTTGTTTTGTCATTTGAGTTTAGCACATGGACTATGGTGGATTATATTTCAAGGTGAGGTTATCACATATTCTCATTTGTTATTCAAATCATGAACCTTCTTTTACTTGAATTAGGTTAGTAATACCTTGATAGCTTCTACAACCTTATATTACATGTTGCCGAATATTCTTCAGGATACAATATAGCTTGGCTTGCCATGTAACTTTTGCCTATGTATAAATACACTTTTAATTGCCACATGATTTTAAAAATTATATAGCCTGCACAATATGGAAAGTACACAGCAGTGTAATTTTTACCTGTTAAGCTTGGTATTGTTACTATATCTTTTAATTAAACAGTGCACAAAGTAAAAAGTTTGCTATTAGTTGACAGGCTTGTCACATAAGATTACTAGATGCCTATTTTATTTTCAGGTATTGTATATTTACCAATTTGCTGGTCATCTGATTTTGTCTCTATTATTTTACTACTCTTCTATTTTTATCACAGTTAACCATGAAGTGGAGCATCAGGGAGAGTATGATAAATGAATGGGAAAATCTAATGTTGATAGAAAGATTGCTGAAACAAATTCATGTTTAAATTTGTTAATTTTGATTTGGCCAGATTGGGTTAACTCCAAACTCAAACATTGCTGTTTACATATCTGTGGCCACACATATCTAAACATGTTGTAAAAACCATATACACTTCTCCCATGAGAATGTTAGGATGTATGCAGTAATTCATAGTGTGCATTTGATCATGGCAGTGGCAAGCCATGTGATGCATATCAAGGCTTCTAACATTCTTGTGTACAAACATAACTGAATTGTGAACATGCCTATCAACTGGAATGGCTGATAAAAGGGTTAGAAGGATTAGAGAGGGTTAGAAAGACCACCCACCTTTTCAAATTTGAACTTGGTTATGGCTGCAGAAATTGTAAGACTGGTTCACATATTGCTTCTTTTCACAATGGCAAAATGCTCCAGTCAAGAAAAATTCAGTTTTTGCTTGTGCATGTGCTCATACAATGTCCACCCTCATTATCCTCCTTCTTAAAATATACAGTCAGCCCCCATCATTTCTAATTTTGGATATTGGGAAATCTCAAAGTTTGGGGTTTTCAAGTCAACTTATTAAAGTAAACATAGATATGTGCAGCCATTTTTATACTGGAAACTTCAAGTCAGCCTTTCAACACACTGACTGGTCCCTTTAGACAACTCTTCTCTTTATACCAACTTCCTCATCATCAATATTTGCTACAGCATATAATATGTTTGACCTATCTCAAAATCGCCACAAAATTATCAGGGCCATTGCAATATTTCTGGCACTCTACCTTATTTTGCTTACAGTACTTATATGCATCTATGATAGACAGCCAAATTCAGGAATCATAAAACCAAACTGGTACAATGTAACTTATGCAGTACGGGCAGTCATGTGTCTCTCCATGTTGTATAATTCACTTCATATCTATGGTGCTAAAATGTGTGAGAAGGGAAGTGACCGTCTTGGCTATGCACTTCATTATTGTTTATCCATGCTTGTCACAAGCTCTGTGGTGTACTTTGACCCAGTTATAACACATTTGCTATCTGCTGTTAACAAAAATGAATTGGCTGTCAACTGCAGGAGGATGGGGATTGCATATATGATAATGATAATTGTCTATTCAACAATATACACTATCAGTGAGACTGTAGGAAAGACAGAAAAGGCTGCAGCCCCTGGAGCAACTGCAAAGGCTGAAACTCCAGCTGGGCCTGAAGTGTAATCCAGATTTGCATCTTCACCATTTCAATTCAATAAGAAAATGTGTAAAGCTTTTACTCAGCCTGTGTGGTTTAGGATGTGATAGTCTACACACTTTGTGCTGAGAATACGACTTGACATTATCATGCACAAAAGGGATTATACCAAACAAATGTGGCTTAAACTGTTGGGCATATTTTAGAATTGAAAGGAATGAGCAATGATTTTACTATTTTTGCAGAATAAATAGGGAATTGTATGATGAATTCCATATAGTCAATGCTGGACCAAGTTTCTTCAAATTCATCTAAGCCAGGGCGGAGGCAAGCATGCTAACCATCACTTCAGACTAGGGTTGAACTTCTTATTTTATTACAATCTGTCAATGCAATAAATTTTTGAGCCTGCTTGGACATCCTGCAGAATATGAAATACTAATGTGAAAATAGGTTTCCATGACAAATGCACATTTGGAAGTGCAGATTCTGTTTATAAATAATTACAAGGTAAGCATAATAGGATATGTTAATCAAGGACAGAAATGGCACCAAGTTACTAGATATAACACATCAGGATAAATACAAATATAAGTCACTCTAACACTGTTCATGTAAAAGGTTTCTGTAACCTATTCCACCCCTTTGACATAATACTCATTCTGTTCAATGTCTAATTCAATTGAACATATTTTCAATATGATTACCATCTGTTGTGTAGGGTTGGTGTAAATTTCTGAAAACAATGCAAGAGTAGAGGATGGAAAGAAAGGCTTCCAGCAGGGGGAACATATACCCAAGGTGGTTGGGTGTCAAGTTAATATAAATAAATAGATAGAGTAACACAGTAGTGCTGCGAATAGATAAACAACTTAGTGCAGTAGTCCTAGTAAAATGAACTAGAAGGGTTTATGCCTTGGTGTAATTAAAGAGGATAGAGGTATGTATGGTGACCACTCTTCAGGCTAGATGTATGAAAGGTAAAAGTTACTTAATGTTCTGAGGAAAGATTAACTATCCCAATATTCATATTAAAACAATGAAATGTGAATAACTAAAAATCAAAATGAAATGAGAAGAGGAGGTTTCTGGCCTGGATGGTAGAACGCCTCCCATTAAAAGGACTTGAAACCCTTTGGCAATGCTGACACAGAGCAAATGGAGTGATTCCTCCATTAGGTAAAACTATAAGCAGAAACAGAACTGATCAACAGATTGGGGAAGGAAAGATGATATTCAAATTGTAATCATGTCAGGAGTAATCATCCAATAATCCTGATTACTGCAGCCACACTGATGATATGCATTTCAGATTATAGCAGGAAGTGGTAATGGTATCTTACCAACAATATGGACAATTAACTATCCCAGTTATTTTCTTTAGATAATGACAATATACAGTATGAAAAAGAGTAAGCCTTCTACCAAAATAGCATAGGCATTCCCATAAATGGGGATTTGGAATACCTTGATCAAAGATTATTATTGATTGATGTGATTTATCAGATTGGTGAAACTGCTACTTGTTTAACACTTGTAGTAGTGAATCACTGAGTCCAGTGTTATTGATGTTAACTGATTGTTAAAATCAGTAAGAGGGGAAATGATACTCAGTCATCAGAAGCAAATGAGATAGTTAAAGTGTTAATGAAGCCTGATCACTAATCATCTCCCCTCCCAATAGCCAAGGTTGTGGAGAATGATATAGAGCATGTCCCCACATTCATGACAGAGTAATGACAGTCTAATCAGAAAATTTAATGCTGTGCATGTATATGATTATTTTGTGTGGCTCAGCTGATCATACTGCAGTAGGCAGTATATATGAGATGTATGCATAATATAACTCATTTATTGAGTAATATGATTGATAACTAGCTAAGGTGAAAATGGTAGAACACATGAGCTGTGATCATGGCTCCATTTACAGTCATGTGCATATAGATGAACTTATATATTTCCCTAATGCTTGGCAGACATGGAGGTAGTGGGATTTTATCAAATGTATATCCTAACAAGCATGGTGGATAACTGAGATCACTATACAAATTGCTAACAGTTGGAGTATAGAGTTTTGTGTGGATCACAATAAACTTTAATGCTAAAGGTCCTGAAGATATGAAAACTAGACAATGGAAAAATGGGGAGCAACAGGTTCTCCACATAGTAGCTTGTTATGAGGTGTGAGGTCACCTCCAAAACAATAACAAAGCAATTGTTGTGCATCATGCTGATCATTTATGGAATTGCTGATTGCATGCTTGATTCAGCAAATTATTATATTGGTAAATCTGCCAACACTGTCCAAATTCCAAAATCTGAGAATGCACTGATGACACTTAGTCATTGACTGGGAAGGCAGCAACCTGAGGCAAAAAGCAATGCCTGATTACAACTAGGGCAATTGTAAAATGTTGGGGTGTTGGGGATTGTTAGTGTGAAGTGTCCATATCCATATTAAATTGGAAATTACAGTGGTAATTGTATTCCCATTATTACATTCAGAAACATGTTACAGTGTGGGGTTAGTTGTCTCAAAATTTATGTGAATAAAACAGATAATTCTTGTTAGAAATCTGACCCTTCCATTTTAAAGTTGAATTGCTCACCTTTACAAGAGGACAGTATATGCTATTCTTCTCCAACATCATATTACAAATGTATATAAATGATATGACAATAAATATTTAGTGTGCAAAATGTGTAAAGGATATGTGCAATTGCCAAACAATAGGCAAGTGTGCACTTGGAACTTGTCAGAAACACAAACATTCCATTGTTAAAGTATATTTCAGTGGCACAATTGGATTGGATATTCCTTATAAAAGACAGTAAAGCAGACTGTAAAACATATGTTGATATTTATAAGGACACAGATACAGATGCATCATTATTAATACTTTGTGTCTGTTGAATGAATTATGTGACATATTCTTCAAACAAGCTGGTGTATAAAAGCTGAAAATAATCTGCATATACCAATTTGTACTTGTTCAAACTGCAAGCCATTGATTACAATAACCATGTCTAATACAATTACAGTAAAGCTGGACTTTCAACATCCACACACAAAGAGGCCTGGTTCTTATATATTAGATACCCAATTAAGTGGGACCAGTGCATTTGAACTTGCAAAGAAAAGGTTAGCAGTTTATGTATATAGGAGTATGCCAAAGACATTATATACAGATTATGAAATACAGCATAGGCTGTTGATTATGCTTTCAAATGTGACTGTATCATATACACGAAAAATGGATTGAAAAGCAAGTTCAACCAGTTGTGAATATTGTATTAATCAGGATTATCAGATAATTACTCCCAACATGATTATGATTGAAAGACCATCTTTCCTTTCCTAATCTGTTGATCAGTTTTGTTTTCTATTTGTAGTTCTACCCAATGGAGGAATCATTCTGTTTAATTCAGGTCTGCATGACCAAAGGGTTTAAGTCCTTTCAATGGGAGGCATTCTACAATCCAGGCAGGAAACCTCCTCTTCTCTTTTTACTTTGATTTTAGTTATTTACTTTTGTTGTTTAATACGAATATTGGGATAGTTAATCTTCCTGGAATAGTAAGTAACTCTTACCCTTTGTACATTTAGCCTGAAGAGTGGTTACCATACATACCTCTATCCTCCTCAAATTATGCTGAAGCATAAACCATTCTGGTTATTTCACTAGCACTACTGTGCTAAGTTGTTTATCTATTTACAGCACTACTACCTTTGGTATAAGTTACCCCTACTGGAAGCCTTTCTTCCCATCCTCTTCTCTTGCATTGTTTTCAGATGTTTACACCAACCCTAAACAGCAGATTACTGGCTAGAAAGTGCAGATGGTCACATGTTCATATTGGACATCCTAATTAGATACCATGTCAGCCATACTTGTTTCTAATATGTAACATTAGAAACAAGCTGTGGAAATATTGAAATATAGTCCAAGTCATAGATTTCGAATTATATATTTAGCAACCTGAGTAAATTCAGAAATTCTGATATTAATTAGTTCCCAACCACTTGTCAAAATGGATGCCCATTTTTCTGGACAGCTGACTGTGGGTAATGGTAGAAGAGTGACTTGATTTATATAATGGCAAACCTATGCCACTGCCTGAGTTTCTTCCTTACATATATTTTCAACATAATCAAAATGTCATCAAGTCTAGACCCGGAGCATTGTCTTCTATGTAAATATTTGAACAACTACATTCAAAGACAAGTTATTTTGGTGGAGAAGTGTGGAAATAATAATTCAAGAGACTATCTGGACACTGAGCTAAAGTATCTAGAAAGGGTAAAAAAAAGTGTGATAAGGAACATGAAAAGAACTGATCCAGACAACCACAAACATCTCACTGGTTAGATAGTAGCAATGATTTTAGTTAGTTGGAATGAGATGTATTAAATAAAGCAGAGGATAACAAATCTACCTGTTACTGTAAGGACAGAAATGCCTTATCAAATCGTGGCCTAAGGGCTCTCCATCCACTGCAGCTAGATGACATCTGCCTTAGATCAACAATGGGAGCCCATGACTCTTATCAAAGGTTGTAATAGCATAAATATGGGGGAATTAAGGTAACCATTCAGTGCTCTTCTTCCTCTGTTTGTTTTGAAGGAGAATAACTATAAGATAAACCTTAATCTTGCAAGACTCATCCCTTGAGCCAGGAATATGCCCCTTTTGGCAATACATCTACCATTTCTTTCATGTTTGACCATGCACTCAATATTCAAAGCACAGTTGCATAGGAATACATATTGCTTTCTCATTGATATTTCGAGACTTGTATTCTAATTGGCCTACCTTTATTAATTGGTTGGGGGCCACTTTAATATGATATCTAATGTATTCAAAGCACAGTTGCATAGGAATTCATATTGCTTTCTCATTGAGATTTCGAGACTTGCATTCTAATTGGCCTACCTTTATTAATTGGTTGGGGCCACTTTAATATGATATCCAATGTATCAAAGTGATCCCTTGAGCACAGATGCTTGCCAGTGGATTACTGGCTAGAAAGTGCAGATGGACACATGATCATATTGGAAATCCTAATTAGATACCATATCAGCCATACCCATTTCCAAATAATACACTAATGTCAGGCTTCAGATAAATATAAATATTGTCCCAGTCACAGATTTCACCTTACATATTTATTAAGTAGAACAGAAATGGAAATGCCAACATTAATTAGTTCCCAACTATTTGTCAAAATGGATGCCTATTCCTCTTGATGGCTGACTGTGGACGTTGGTAGAAAAGTGAAATGATTTATAAAGTGGCAAACATTTTCCACTGCCCGAGTTTCTTCCTCACAAACATTTTCAACGTAATTAAAATGTCATCGAATCTAGATCCAGACCATTGTCGCTTATGTAAATCTTTAAATGACTACATCCTAAGACGAGCTATGCTAGAGAAGAAGTACAAAAATGACATATCAAAACGGGATTATCTGGACACTGAGCTTAGGAATGTGGAAAAGTTAAAAGCGAGTGTGAAGGAGAAAATGGTTGAAACTGATCCTGACAACCACAAACATATCACTGGTTAGCAAGTAAGCAATGTTTTTCGGTTAGTTAGAAAGGGATGTATTAAATAAAATAGAAACTAATATAGCTACCGACACTCCCACAAGCATACTTCTGTATTTACAGAACCGGTGGCAACTACAGGACTGACCGTGCTAAAGTCGATGCAAGTGGTAAAGTGGTCGGATGCTTCAATCGTCTTGGCGCAGCGGCCAGTAGCAAGGTCCCAGACACGCATGGATTTGTCGTCGGATACAGAGATCAGCGTCTTCCCAGACGGGTGGAAAACAAAGTCGCGTACCCAGTCATCATGGCCAACGAAAGTGTGTAGCAGCTGCGTCGATGCAGCATCCCAGAGCCGAAGGGTCTTATCTCGCGATCCGCTTATAACAAACTGGCCCTCGGCGACGGCAGCAGAGGCAGAGGGGGCCTGCAGACCGGCCAGCCGGCGAAGAGCCGCGTAGGTATTAGTCGGAGCAAATCTGGCGATCTCGACAACGTTTCCATGGCCTCGCAGATCGGCCTTGCATTCGCCCGTCGACGGGTCCCACAAACGCACGCTCTGGTCGTTTGACGCAGTGACTAGCTGACGCGCATCGGCAGACACATCGACGCTGCGAACCCATTCGGCGTGGCCTGTAAGCGTCTTGACGCAATAGCCAGTGGCGACTTCCCAGATCTTGACGGTTTTATCGCGCGACGCCGATACGATCTTGTCGGCGCCCAAGAAGCTGACAGCAGATACGCAGTGATCGTGGCCGTGGAGCGTCCGCACGCACTTGTACTCGTCGGCTATGTCCCAGATGCGCAGCGTCAGATCCGCGGAGCATGTCACTAGCATGGCGCCCTTGGAGTCAAAGACAAGATCCTGGACGGCCTTTGTGTGGCCCTTCAATGTGCGCTCAAAGTCGCCCGACTCAGAGTCCCATATCTTGACAGTCATGTCCTCGGACGCGGTAGCCAGAACGGTGTATTGCGGGTGGAAGCGGACGCGCGTGATCGGCGCTCGGTGCTGCGCCAGACGCGTTTTGGCTGGCGGCCGCGGAAGCCACTCTGTCTTTTGGGAAGCAGCAGCTCCTCCTCCTCCCCCTCGCCGTGTAGCTACAGCTCCCGTGTGGATATCCTCCTGCAGCTTGGACAGCTTCGACTCGAGCTCCATGATCTTTTTTTGCAAACGGATAACTGATGTCCATTTTTTGGCTAGCAGGTTGTGATGTCGGTCCTTGGCGTCAGCCACAAAGCCTTCGTTGTCTGTTTCGCGGGCAAAGACTGCGGCACTGTCAGCGTAGCCTTGCGTTTGCATAAAGTCCAGCATCGCCTTTTGCAGCTCCTTCAATTGCCGCTCCGGCAAAACATGTTCCGACGACATTTTTGGTTCTCAAGTACAAGATGAAGAAAATTAGTGAGTGTGCAAAACAGAAATAAAGCAAGAAAAAGAAAAAGAAAACAGATAGTAACAGAGCGAAAGAGAACTTTTTTTTTTTCCTAACAAAAAGCCATCGACTATGAAAAAGGCTAAAAGATCAAAGTGTGCGAGAGAGAGAGAGAGAGACGGCTCAGCGAACCGAATACTCTTTTCCTTTGTTTTGACATTTTTCATTTTTATTATTTTTTTCATTTCCAATCAAACAAAGACGTTGTAGATTAATATGACGGAAATCACGCGAAAGACAAAGTTCGTCGACCTCCCCTGCGACATCCAAAAGATGCTCGAGTCCATTGAGCGACAAAAGCAGGTGCAGATTCAGATTGGAAGCAGCATTATTGTGGACGAGACAGAAAAGGAGGTGAAGAAAATGGCAAAGCGCGTACAGACACTGGCGCAAGAGCTAGAGGTGGTGAAAATGACGCTTGGAGGCGACAGAGAGCGCGTTGATGACGCCAAGGCTCATGTGCAGTTTGCGGTGAAGCATGCCGAAAAGGGCGCGTCGCTTGTTGCGCATGCTACTGATGACGGGTCGTGGGCGCAGAGCGGATTGACGCCGCTTCAGGTTGCCAACCGCCAGAAGGTGCTTTTGGCGCTGCAATACCCGGATTCAGCAGCCCTCGAGGCAGCGCAGAACGCAAGCAATGCCAGCAATAACACTAGCAGCAGCGACCCGTTCGAGGCTGTGCGCCGCATCCAGTTTGCAAGCATGCACTATGACGTAGCCAGCGAGTACTACTGGGCGTGGCTGTCACGTGTCGAGTCCTCGGCACAGTTGCTGGCTGAGCGCCTTGACCAACTTGAGCGCCACGTCTCTGGCTCGCTGTCACGCACTGCGCAGCTCGGCAATTCTGCTGGGGATGAAGATGACCCGAATGACCAGACAAGCGCAACAGCTGCTGCTGCTGCTGCTGCCGCTGCCATCTCTGCTGACTCTCGGATGTCGCCAAAGACCATTGCTGACGTCTTGCAATACCAGAACGACTCGTTTATGGCCATAGCTGGCAAGGTTGCTGCTGTAGACGAAGACATTCGGCGTTTAGCAAAAAAGCTTGCAATTAAATGACTTTATTTCCTCCCGTGTGACTTTTTTATTTTCGTTTTTTGTTTATTGATTTTGCAACAGTCACAGGATATAAACACCGAGGGTTTGCTTTTAGCCAACAGGCAAGCGCACGTGCGTCCTATTGGCGACTGGGGCTAGTGGCGCCAGTGCATAAATGTCCATCTTTAAATTGTTTTGCTAATTTGCTATTTATTTCCAGTCTCCAGCCAGTTTTTCTTTTCTCCTTGTCTCTTCTGGTTTTTCTCCATACTTTCCTCTAGACCCCCCTCCCTTTCTTTACTTGTATTTTGAAATGCGCGAATCGACACCCTTACTCTACGGCAAACAGCGTGGTGGTGGTTTTGGCTTCCGGCAGTATCCGTGGTCTACGTGGATCGTTGCCGGTCTAGCCTGCGTTGCATCGCTGGCTATCATATCAATGGCATTCGTCTCCTTTAAGGATGCCACTGATCCGTACGACGTCGGCAGGTTCATCCACATAACAGACCTCCACATTGATCCAAACTACCGACAGGGCTCGACCACGTACTCGCAATGCCACCGCCAGCCGCCGATACAGGCTGCAAAGCAAGACGACGACGGCCGCAATACTGGAAGGTTCGGGATTCCGCGTGCCGAATGCGATTCGCCGCTGGCTCTGATCAACGCCACTCGCGATTATCTGCGCCACAAGTGGGCCGACAACGTCGACTTTGTGCTTTGGACTGGCGACAGCGGGCGCCATGACGGCGATGCCGATATGCCGCGCACCTTTGACGAGATAGTCGAGCAGAACCGCATAGCCTCCAGTGCCATGCGCCATGCCTTCCCGCCAAGCGTGCCGATTGTTCCGAATATCGGCAACAACGACGTCAGTCCTCACAACGACTTGCCCGCTCCCGGCCATAAGCGAGCAAGAGCCACGTTCCGCAAGCTGGCGACTGCGTGGAAGGGGCTGGTTCCGGAAGACCAGCTCAACACCTTCCATTATGGCGGCTACTTTGCCAAAGATGTTGCTTCAAAGCCTGGCGGCAAGAACGGCCGTGGCTTGACCGTGCTTAGTCTTAACACAATGTACTGGTACCGAGCCAATGCCAAGGTTGGCGGATGCAAGGCGGAGGATTCGCCTGGATTGGCGCAGATGGCGTGGATCCGGTTCCAAATCCGTCGCGCACGCGAAAGGGACCATGATCTGATCCTGATTGGCCATGTCTCGCCCAGCTTGGACAACTACCGCCCCTCATGCTACCGCGATTATGCGCGCACTGTCACACAGCTTATTCCGCCGCCGTCGCTGCTATCCAAATCCGCCAACTCTTCTTCTTCTTCTTCCTCTTTGTCGTCGTCTGGGACGTTACCCAACATACATGCGCAGCTGTATGGCCATAGCAACGTCGACTTGTGGTCGTTCGTAGGCCAAGACGTGTCTATTCAAGGGGAACAGCTAAAAGAAGAAGATGACGAAGGCCGGCTGTGGTGGGAGCGCCAAGTCGACGAGGAAAGCGGACGCTTCGGCAAACTCATCCGCGAAGTGTGGAATGTTTCCAAAGCCTCCGAACAAGATGATGAAGAAGAAGAAGCCAGCGTTGTGCGCGAATCGCTCTGGGAAGACATGGACGATGACTTTGTGGAAAGCAAATCGCTGCCAAGCGACTTTGTCAACAGCCTGATCAAGGAATTCGAACGTGTGCTGATGCTGAAGCAGCGCAATCCGCGACTGGGAGTGGCCACCATTTCGCCCAGCATTATTCCAAAGTACATGCCTGCGTTCCGCGTGTTCTCCTACGTTCGGTCACCTTCTGCTGGAAGACGGCGACTGCCTTTGGGAACTCTGCTCGATTACGACGTGTATTGGGCCAACATTGCCAAACACAACGTGAAGACACTTTCTACTTCCTCTGCCGATGAAAGCAAGGGTGCCTTTTTCCAGCTTCTTTACAGATTCTCGTCAGAGTACAACCTGCCCGACTTATCGCCCGAGTCGTACTTGAAATGGGCACGCAAGCTGGTTCAATCGAAAAAGCTTCGCAAACGCTTTAGAGCCCTTGCGTATTTGGAGCCTGCTCGTTGAATTTTAGAAATGGCCCTCCCCCCCTTGTTTATTATTTATCAGTGTACAATGTAGCTGTGAAAGATTAATTATTTCAAGTCGAAACGTACCAAGGCGAAAGTCGGTTGAGGATTCTGGAAGCCATTGAGATTCATGCAAACAATCTCATGCGTTTCGTATCAATCATTTTCATTCAACTGTTGGGTGCGTATATTGAATGTCCTTTACATACATTTTGCTGCTTGTGCTTTATTTGGAAGCCATTGGCTTTGAGCCAAGAAATGGGCCAAGTTAATCCCCCCCTTTTTAACATGAAAACTAATTTAAATATAAAGAATAAAAAAAACCCTTTTTAAACTATTTTCTTCTTTTGTTCACGTCTTCATTTGATAAAAAGAAGAAAATGTCCGATAAGCAGAAAAGGTGGGGGGATATCTATAGCGCAGCCTTTTTTTTTTTATCGCCACCTCTCTTTTTTCTCTTTGTACACAACGAGATGTGTGCTTCTCTTTACTTAGAACAAGGAAAAGGAAAATAAAAGACCCGTGGTCTTTTGGACATTTTCTATATCAAGACGTTGGACATGGAAGGAAGTGGGGTATTTCTCTTAGATTTTCTGGACTGGCCTTGTGCTTTCTTTCCTTTCCGTCTGTTTTTATCTTTTCTCTTTTTTCAACCAACATTTTATTATTCTCGTATTCTTTATCAATTAATGCACACCAGGTGAACCAAAAAGAAAAAAGAAACACACACACACACACACACGCACACAACTGAAAAGATATGAATACGGCAATTATTATATTCATAGCCGTAGGGCTGATGATGGTTATCATCCTTGCATTTGCCTTAAAACAGTGGCACAATAAAAAGAAGAAAGGGAGCCAAGTGCTGCCGACAGAGCAACCAGAGCAAACAGAGCAGCAGCGGCGGAAGCGGAGCACGAGTAGAAACCAATCTAATAATGCTTCTTCTTATTCCCCTGCTGTTGCCGCTGCCTCTAGAGTCTCCCACGAC
>JANBOT010000100.1:0-17367 GCA_027575385.1 Coemansia sp. RSA 2399 | reverse complement strand
ATCCACGGCAAAACGTACGGAAACACCACCGACACCGTCGAGTTTGTCAAGGACGGCGACATTGTCAGGCTGCTGCACTTTAAGACAAAGCGCAACCTGCATTCGCATGCCGTCAAGGGCCACGTGTCGAAGCGGGATTTGGAGGTGTCTGGCTATGGAACCGACGAGACCTACCCCGACATCAACGATCACTGGCGCGTGGAATTTGTCCAGGAGCTGACAAAGAACAATCCAGAGCACCGTCTGCGCGCGCTTGCTACACGCTTCCGCTTGCACCATGTGGTCCAAAAGTGCACTCTACGTGCGTCGGGGCGGAGCCTTCCGCAATGGGCGTGGCGCCAGGCGGAGATCGTCTGCGACCAGCGCAACCGCAAGGACGATAACACTATCTGGAACATCGAGCAGAACACCAATCAGCTTCTGCCGCCAGCAAAGGCTAGCGAGCTCAAGACATCGTTCTTCCGCGACTTTATGCGCCTGAACAGCGCTATGGCGCGTACAAACAATGCGCTGACCCCCGACCAGGACAAGCTCGATCTGCTTACTTCTGCGCCGTACGAATGGCCGATCATGCGCCTTGGGCTGCGCATGTGCGGCTGGGAGGACAGCAAGGTCAAGTTCTGGCTGACTGGCAACCCGGTTGTCTGGTGGTTCAGCTCATTCGCTGCCGTGTTTGGCCCACTGCAGATCATGTACTATCTGGTGCGTCGCCAGCGTGGGCTGAACGACTTTCCGCACTGCAGCGAGTGGGAGAAGCATCTCTATGTTACGGGCATCCTGTGGGGCGGCTGGGCGCTGCACTACCTTCCGTTCTTCCTCATGGGACGCGTCACCTACCTGCACCACTACTTCCCGGCAGTGTACTTTGCCGCCATGTATTCGAGCTACCTGGTGGAATGGAATGTCCCCAGAATCGCCGGTGCGTCGATTTTCAAAAAGGCAAATGTTGCCCTTCTTATTCTGGGTGCTGCAGCCCTTGCAAACTTTCTATACTTTGCGCCATTCACCTTCGGCTTCGACTACCCTGCCATGGAACTAGCCGACCGCAAGTGGCTATCGACCTGGAATATCTACGATGCGCCAAAGAATGCATAGATCATTTTTTCTTCTACATATTAGCTGACTTTGAAATTAAAAAAAGGCATGCTTGTTTGCAATCGCAGAATATCGTTGATGAGAATTTGAAATGTACACCCAAACTAAAACTGTTACGAAATGAAAGAATAAAGGCATCGTTTGCCAAGCAAAACCAACAAGCGATGAAGAAAAAAGAGAGAGCTCTAAATCGCACTAGCACATGCACCGCATGCGCTCTTGATTATCTTGCGTCCGAACGGGATGTAGCTCGCCGAGTACCACGCCAGCGCACAATACTGAGCAATTGCAAAAATCAAGCAAAGCACGCCGATGCTAGCAGTGAACGCAACCACGAACGTGGCTATCAGCAGGCCGATGTACACAAGGAAGGCTACGAGACGCACCGGAGCGGTTGCCATCTTGAGCTGCCGCTTGAAGCCCACAAGAAAGCCCATGCCAAACAACGAAATCAGGTTTCCAAGCGAGTAGATCACGGCAAAGGCCGCCATGTGTCCCAGGAAGATCATAACAGTGCCGATGATGCTCATAGCAAGGCCCAGGATAAAGCAGCTGCCAAACGCAGTCAGCCGCTGGTTCCACGTTAGGTTGAACATCCCGGGGTCCGAGTTCATCGGGTCGGCTACGTTAAACCGGCCCATCGACTGCTGTACATTAAACGGTAGCGACATTGTTTTGCTTCTCCTTTTCTGCTATGTCGTCTCGTTATCCGTCGTGTGAATCAGTTTTACTGTCGGGTGTTGGTGTGTGTGTGTGTGTGTGTGTGTGAGTGCGCCAGAAACAAGAAAGCGGCTACGTCTTTCAGGCAGCAAAGTGAATGAGACGAATATACAATAACAATTCACCAGTAGTGGTAATAAATAATAAAAATAGAGAAATACGGAAAAGAGAAAAAGAATATTTCAAAGAACGGTTCACTGAGAACATGAAATAAAAAGTGAAAAACAAGTGACGTGCATCCAAAAAGACTAAAAAATAATTAGCACACGAACGAGAGCTTGGCAGCACGTGATTAGAGCTGACAAGGACAATCGCTTTTTTTTTATTTTTTGGTCAGCCAAAATTGTTCTGGACAAGAGCTGTTCCGATGGGTCTGGAGTATAGGTGGTGTAACGAACGAAAATCCCCAACCTCTATTGTGTGTCAAGCAGATCATCAGGCTGTGCAAATAAACCGCGATTCAAAGTCGCAATTGAATGTGAGACTGCAGTACCGGTTCACAGCAACAACAAGAACCGGCTCAGCAGGGCAAACGCCTATCCTCGATCCAAGGCAAAAGAGGTTTCAAGAGGACGGATAAGACAAACATTTACACTTTGGAAGAGTTTTTCATTCTCTTCTTTTTTTTCATTTCAATCATAAACATAAAACTTTTTTTTCCACCTTAAAGTTCAGTCCATCTAATTCTACTTTAATTCAAACAGATCATGACTCAGGAGCAAAAGGTATCGATCGAGAACGTCGTCGAGGACGTCGAGGAGCCCACCACCAGCGTTGCCGCTGCCTCAGCCATCGCTGCTGCCGCCAGTGGCAACCAAGGCAACCAAGGTAACGGTATGTCGATAGCCGCCGCCTCTGCAGCCGCGCAAGGTATCAGCCAGTCTGTGTTCCAGAAGCAACAGAGCGCCGCCGAGAAGAAGGCCCGCAAGGCCATGCAGAAGAAGGGTCTGGAGCAGGTCACTGGTATTGCCAGCATCAGCGTTATCCGCAAGAAGGCGCCCATGTTCTCGATCAACGCCCCCGACGTCTACAAGAACGCTTCCTCGGATACCTGGATCATCTTTGGCGAGGCCCGTGTTGAGAACTACGGAAACAGGTCGCTCAACCCTGGTGCCCAGCGTGCTGCCCTCAATGCCGCTGCTGCTGCTGCCGCTGGCGGTTCTGATGCTGTGCCGTCGGCCGCCAACACTAGCATAGAAACCGAGCCTGTTCCTGTTCCTGCTGCCGTTTCTGCTGAGGATGTTGATGAGAGCGGTCTTGAGAGCAAGGATATTGAGCTTGTCATGTCCCAGGCTGGATGCGACCGGTCCAGCGCTGTCAAGGCATTGAATGGCAACGGCAAGGATGTTGTCAACGCAATCATGGAGCTGACTGCCTAAACCTGATCCTCCCCCCTTCTGGTGCTGGGTTCTACTTTCCCTAGTGTGTCCCAAGCAAAATGATAGTGCTTTGAAAGTATTTATTTTTCAGCTGTTAGGCGTTGATATCCAAAAATTCGAGTCCTCCCCCACCTTTTCAAGGTAAACAGTTTGTGCAAAAAGTTGCTTCTTTCGTCTTCTGGTTCAAATTAGACTAGTTTGTTTCTTTCAGGTTCAATTCATCTAGCTGTGCTTGGCGTGTTATTCAGAATGAGCGAGGATATCCTGGCAGTGCTGGAAAGGGACTACCTTTTGCCACAGCCCACCCTTTCCAATCCACAGCTTTCAACAGCGCAATCTGAAGTGCCTTTCAAATACCAGCTACACGATGTCCTATCGTTGGCTCAGTCACGCTGCGAAACAACGCTAGCAATGGTACGCGACCCCGTCACTGGGGAATACTACACATCGACCGAAGTCAATCGTCTGTCCAGCAACAATAACAACAACGATCCCATGTCCCTCACGCGAGCAGCTGGGAAGCCCGAGAACTATGCCTCAGGATCGGGCAACCAGGTCCCTTTCCGCCCAGGCGGACTCGAGACCAGTGCTTCGACACAGGACGCGGAGGATGTGCTTGGCGAGCTTGGCCTAAAAGACCAGCAGGTCGCTAAGGAGGAGGAGGAGAGCAGCGGGTTTTGCGCGGTGCCTGACGGGTTTGACCGCGGCTTATTTGACGTGGCTCAAGCGCCGCCAATGCCTAGTAGTGTGTTTGCGGATATTGATCTGGCAATGGACTACTATGGCGCGGATAGCCCGGCCGAGAATGAGATTAGCGATGATCGCGGTAAAGCCCCCGACACTGACGATGCTGAAGCTGACGAGCAGCAAAGGGCCACAAACGAAGAGATCGACAAGATCGCAGTTGTCGCCGAGTCCAAGCAGGCCAGACTCAAAGACCCTCAGCGGGAAGCTCGCCGCGAGTGGGCGCATGTGGTTGACATTGCAGCAGGGTTCAAGAACTTCCACCAGTTAGTCCCAAAGCTAGCGCGGGTGTTCCCATTTGAGCTCGATGTTTTCCAAAAGCGCGCCGTGTACCACCTAGAGCGCGGCGACTCTGTGTTCGTTGCGGCGCATACGTCGGCAGGAAAGACCGTGGTAGCCGAGTATGCGGTGGCGCTGTCGCAGATGCACATGACAAAAACCATCTACACGTCGCCGATCAAGGCGCTGTCGAACCAAAAGTTCAACGATTTCAAGCAGACGTTCGGCGAAGACAACATTGGAATCCTCACGGGCGACGTCAAGATACGACCCGAGGCGCCCTGTCTGATCATGACCACCGAGGTGCTGAAGAACATGCTGTACCGCGGTGCCGACGTGCTGCGGGATGTAGAGTTTGTAGTCTTTGACGAGTGCCACTACATCAACGACCTCGAGCGCGGCGTCGTTTGGGAGGAGGTGATCATCATGCTGCCCAGCCATGTGTCGATTATCCTGTTGTCGGCAACGGTTCCAAACACGAAGGAGTTTGCCGAGTGGGTCGGCCGCACGAAAAAGCGCGACATTTACGTGATCAGCACCAGCAAGCGGCCGGTTCCGCTGGAGCACTATCTATACATTGGCAGAAACCAGACGGTAAAGGACGAGATTGTGAAGATCGTGGACAAAGATGGCACATTCCTTGCTAACCAGTGGAAAGATGCCTATAACGCAGTTAACAAGACGTCCAGCGCATCGTCTGCATCGCGCGGTGGTGGTAGTGGTGGTAGTGGTGGTGCGGCTGGTGGTAGTGGTGGCGGCCGTGGAGGGCGGGGAGCGCGACAAGGGGGCAGTAGTCAGGCCATGTTCAAAGCCTCAGGGAGACATACATCGGAGCGCCAGAGCACCACGCTCTGGGTGCACTTGATCGGATTGCTGCGCAAGCAGAACCTTCTTCCGGCGGTTGTTTTCACGTTCTCGCGCAAAAAGTGCGAAGAGTATGCAAACTCTCTGCGTAACCAAGGGTTTCTCACCGAGAGCGCGCGCAGCGAGGTGCACAGTCTTGTTGAACGCAGTCTGAAAAGACTCAAGCCCGAGGACCGTAACCTGCCACAGGTGCTGGCAATCCGGTCGCTGCTCAGACAGGGCATTGGAGTGCATCATTCGGGATTGCTGCCGATTATCAAAGAGGTTGTCGAGATTCTGTTTGCTCGGGGGTTGATATTCTGCCTGTTCGCCACCGAAACGTTTGCCATGGGCGTCAACATGCCCGCCAAATGCGTTGTCTTCTCAGCGATCAGGAAACACGACGGGCGCTCCTTCAGAGAGCTGCTTCCAGGAGAATATACTCAGATGGCCGGGCGTGCTGGCCGTCGTGGACTTGACGACACCGGCGTCGTAGTGATCAACGCTGTAAACGAGGTCCCAGACACAGCAACGCTGCACACTATGCTCCTGGGAGCAGCGACAAAGCTAGAGTCCCAGTTCCGCCTTACCTACACGATGATCCTGAATCTCCTACGTGCAAAGCAGCTGCGCGTTGAAGAGGTCATCAAGCGCAGCTTTGGCGAAAACTTGTCTCAGGGGCAGGCGCCGGAGCAGGAGCGTCGCTTGCTTGAAGTCAAGAAGCGGCTAGACGAGTACCCTGACCTCGACTGTTCTATATGCGAAGGCGATATACTGGGGTACTACCGTGTCGCCAGCTCTATCCATCGCTTGACATCCCGTTTGTACACAAAGGTTGTGCATCGGTCCATGTTGGAGAGCATCTCCTCTCGTGCCATACAGGCATTTGCTCCTGGGAGATTGGCCATCATCTCGTTTTTCCCTCATGTAAGGCTCGGCGTCCTGGTAAGAAAGGCCGGAACCGATGGGTCGCAGTTTGTCTGCATGGTGCTCGATCCATTGCCTGACTCTGAGGACCGAAGGCAGCATTTGGCGCCAACTGTCCCGCCATACCCAATTGCCGATCTTGCTGGCACAGTCTCCAAACTTGACCAGCCAAACATGCGCTATTTGTACAAAACAGTTCCCACCGCCTCGATCGTCGTATTGCTTAATGCGGCAGTCAAGCTAAAGTCAGCGAACGTCACGAGTCAGCAGCTCGGGAAGAAGGACCCGCTTAATGTGTCGCCCGAGTTTGGCTTTGCGCTTCGCAAGGAGCTTGAGGTTTTATACAAACAGGACGACGCAGGGATCGAATACCCTTGGCAAAAGATCCGGATCCTGGAGTTCCAGGAGCTTGTCCACGAGCGTGCGCGGCTGATCGGCAGTATTCAGGGATTCCAGTGCTGCGCATGTCCGGATCTTTCGGAGCATTTTATGGGCATACACAAGAAAGCAGTGCTCCAGGCCGAGCTCGACGAATTGGCGATCCAGCTGTCCGACCAGAACCTGGATCTCCTGCCTGACTACAGACTCCGCATCGATGTGCTGAAGAGCTTGGAGTACGTCGATGAGATGGGCAACGTGCAGCTCAAGGGCCGCGTCGCTTGCGAGATGAATGCTGCGGACGAGCTTGTGCTCACCGAGCTTATTCTCGACAATACGCTGGCTGCGTTCGAGCCCGAGGAAATCGTTGCCTTGATTTCGGCATTTGTGTGTACAGACAAGAACGAGCCCAGCGACCTCATGGACAGGCTGCCGCCAAAGCTCAAGGAGGGACGCGAGCGGGTTCTGGAAGCCGCGCGTCGTGTCGGGTCGATCCAGTCGGCACACGGGCTTCCAATCAGCGTAGAAGAGTACCAGCGGGAGTTCAGATTCGGACTCATGGAGGTCGCCTACGAGTGGGCCCGCGGGCTCTCGTTTATGAACATCACAATGCTGACCGATACGCAGGAAGGGATCATTGTGCGCTGCATCCTTCGCATCTCGGACGTTTTGAAAAACATGTCGACTGCGGCGATCCTGGTCGGCGACACCGAGCTCAAGCTCAAGCTCCAGACCGCCATTGAGCTGATCCGGCGCGATATTGTGTTTGCAGCATCGCTGTACTTCTAGCAACCTCCCTCTTTTGTTCTCCAAGGATATTAGACAAGAATAATGTGATGTTTGAAGTGGGAAGAAAATTGAAAAAAAAAATTGAAAAACAAGTGATACTCTTTCGTTTGCGCAAGAGATCTAAAGGGGGGAGGGGAACTTTATCATCCGTTCAGCTGCATATCAAGCGTAACGCGCTGCTGCGCTAGCCACGAGGACGGTGTGCCGCCGTGTCTGGACGATGCCGCGGCAGATCCCATTCCACTGCTATGCCCAAAGCCGCTCTGGCGCTCGAGCTGGCGCTGCAGATTGAACCATGCCGACGCCATGGTCCGCGATTCGAGCAAATGCACGTTGTTCTGTTCGCGTAGCATTGCACGCATACTGTCAAGCTGCTCGTCCTTCGCCGTAAGCTGCGACTGGAGCGACACAAGAACCTCCTTGTAGTCCTCCTGCGATCTGCTGCCAGTGTCCATCTGCGTCGTCTTCAGCTTCTGGTCCAGCTGTATGCAGTGGTCCTTTGTGCGCTTGAGGTTGACCTGCAACGCATGGACCTCATCGCGAGACTTGACAAGTTCCTTCTGCAGCCTATCGACATCCGCCTGCGAGTACTGCGACGAGGAAGCCAGCACGGTCTGCTGTTTCTCCAGCGCCTGCGCCATGCGCTGACCCTCAGACTCTGCCTCCCGCCTTCCGATATCCAGACGCGTCAGATCTTCTTGCATCTTTGACAGCCTTTGCGTGAGTTGGCGGTTTTCGGCGGACAGACGATCAACCTCCGCCTTGAACTCCTTGCTCTGCTCGTGCGTTTCAGAATACCAGCCTTCAAGTGACTTGTTCTCGCTGCGCAAGCTGGCTGCCTCCTTGCCGTCAAGGCGCCGTAGGATCTCATGTGCTGCATTCTTTTCGCGCTCGTTGGCAAGCGACAACGCTTTGGCCCGTTCAAGCTCCTCTCTTGTCTGCGCCAGCTCCGAGTGCATCTTGCTGATCTCCGTCGAGCCAGAAACGAGCTTCTCTGTAAGTTGCCTCAGGTCGTCCTTTACACGCACAGACTCCTCTGCAGCAAGCTCGGCGCTTTGAAGCCTCTTCTCAAGCTCCTGACGATGCTCTCTTTCCTTCTCTAGCTCGGCCACCGCAAGCTGCCTTTCGCGGTCAGTGTTCTCAGTCATCATTTCCAAGAACTCGCTGGCATCGTTATTCTCGTTCTTCTTTGCCTCTTCCAGCTCCCGCTCAAGTCTGGCGACCTTGGACAACAACGCAACCCGATCCTCGCTGGACATTGCGGACTGCATGCCAGACTCAAGCGTGGTTCCATCGCCTGAAGGCGACCCAGAGCCACCCTTGAGCTCCATTTCGCGAAGATTCTCCTCCAGAGACATGATCAAGTCATGGTCGCGTTGCTTTTCATTGTGCATGCGCTCCCTTTCGTCCTCGAGCTGGTGCAGCCTTTCCATTGCCTTGTCAAGTTCGGTAATCGTGAGGTTGTGGCGACTTTCAAGTTGGACAAATTCGTCTCTGTAATTGTCCATCGTTGGCCGTAGCTGCGACATGCGTTTATACTCGTCCTCTATTTGCCGTGAACGGTCCTGTGCCTGCGCAAGCTGCTCCTCCAGCGACCGAACCTGCCGACGCAAATCGGTGCTCTCCTCGAGCTTCTTTTTATACTTTTCGATGACGTGCTCCGACTTTGCCAGCCGCTCCGCCGCATGTTTGTACTCTTGCAGCTGATCCCGCAGCCTCACGACCTCATCCTTTGCTTCCTCGCTATCCGAAAGCTTGCGCGTAAGCTCTGCGAGTGTCGCTTCTTGGCTTTTATTGATACGTTCGACCTCCTGGAAGCGCGTGTCGGCCTTCTCAAGGTCGTGCTTGAGGTTTTCAATCTCTGCACGCAGAATAAAGTCGATCTTCCCTGTCTTGTCCGCACGGGCCATGGATCTCTCCAGATCCTCCATCCTTGCCTTCAGCTCCTCGTTCAGTACAAGAAGCTCCTCGTACTTTGTCTGCACCTGCTTGTGCTCGACCGAGCTCTCGAGGGCAGACTTTTCCATCTCGTCCTTCTCCGCATACGACTTCATGAGCTCGGCCTGCAGTCTTGCAACAGGATCAACGCCATCGTCATCGTTAGCCATGGACGTGTCCATCATGTCCACGTCATGGCCGTCGGGGTCAGTGTCGGGTTCGGCGCTTCCAAGCTGCGCCAGCACAGACTCGATTGAAACCATCAGGCTGCGCTGGTCTTCTTCCCCGAGCGACATGATCTTGCCTATATACACCTGGTTCCTCTCGCATTGCACAGCCAGTGTGAGGATAAGGTGGCAGAGCTTCAATAGCTCGTCGGGATCGCCGTCCTTGGCGATTGTCGAAAGATTCGGCTCTGCCAGGTTGGATGTCGGGTATCCAAGGACTTCTTCGTAGTACCGGGTCACGAGTTTGTACAGCTTTTTCAGGTTGTTTAGCTTAAGCACCCAGTTGTCGCCGATATCTGCGGATCTGATCGACTTGAACCACTGGCGATCGCTACAAGGGTGTCACATAGTATACGGGGTGAGTCGATAGGATCCAAACATGGGGGTTTTTTCCCTTTCGTTCGCAAGTGACAATATGTTAACCAAACAGGATATAGATGCTGTTACCCGTTATACCTTCGAGCAAATACAGAAAAGGTGCGTGCTTACATTTCAGCGCATATTTCGAACAGCGCAATTCCATCTGTCAGGTCGTTGGGATTACTCACGGGTTTGCTTAGGGAGCCAAACGTCCCGACCTAAAAACAAAGGCAAAGGCAGGGAGGAAATAAAGAAACGGCAATAACTGGTGCACCCGTGTTAGAAAACAATACTGCTAGTGGCAATGAGTTTGCATTGTAGATTTTCTGTAGCTAAATGCAACATACCCAGTGAATAAAGCCCTCGGCAATGTCGTCCTGGCTCATGGACTAAAGATTAAGATAGGGTATGTGTATGTGTGTGCGTGTTTTTCGGTGTTACAGAGATAGAAAGTGGTCGCTGTATACGAGGTACGTCGTGTATTCCAGGGGGTGGGGGTTGAACTGGCTGAGAAACAAATAAAAGAAGAAAAAGAGGAGCAGCACAAAAAATAAACAAACATTGAACAAGTCTGTCGAGGCATGAAAAAGCGTGCAAATCAGCTTGAACTGATGACGACTGCCATTAATCGCAGCTCTAATCGCCCCTCTCTTTCATCAAGCGGGAAACTAGCAAACTTTTCAATTCCTTGACTTTACCTACTAACCTCCTTTTTATCTTCTTTGTTTGCATATTTCTAATAAAAAAATAACCTTATTATTATTATCATTTCTGCATTCGCACTAATTTATTAGACGCTTACACTAATTGATGTCCGGCTTTTCTGGCGCGCCGCAAAGGGGACTACCAGCAAACTTTGAACTATTCGCTGCGTCCGCTAATGGGCTTTTCTCTGTTCGCGGCTTGCCTAAAAGCACACATTTACACAGAATATACCTTAACGGCTTGCACCTTCTTTTTCCGTTTTGGATTACTAATGAGTCAAAAAGGCAGCTCTCCCTTGAGCTGGTCGCGCCAGCAGACTGCTCGATCAAGTTCCAGCGCGATAATGCAAACTGGAGCGCGGTGCCTAGTGCCAGCCGCGAGTCCTACGTCAACATAGTAAACAGCGTCGATGATTCTAGTAAAGAAGGCGGGCGGCCTGACGAGGTGACAATGGAGTGCAATTCCGGCATCCAAAAGGAGTTTTGCGAGGTGTTCAACCAGATGGATGGCATCAGAAAGCTGGATTTGGCACCGCATGAAACCGTTGAGCTTGTGCTGTTGTGTGTCTCCAATGAGCCGAAAAACAGCTCACAGACACCCGCGCATAGCAGGCGCCCGTCGCTTGGGCTGGTCGCAGCACACAGTGCCTCTGTAAACGGCGTGGCACATGGCAACGGCAGCTCTGACGCGGCCGCATCATCTGATCTAGCTGGCATTGACGCAAAGAGCAGCGAAAAGGCGCATTGCCAGTACAAATCGACTTTTAATAGCATTGCGCTTCAGGCGATGGCCGACGATAGACGGACCGCCGTAGATAGCTACAGTATTTGTCTTCGCACCAGCTTTTGCAAGTCGGTTCTTGAAGTGGATCCGCCAACGTCGCGCGTCTATATTGACGACTGCGTTGTTGGAAAGCTCTACGAGCGCGTTATCACGATAAAGAACGCATCGGAGATCGGCCTCGACTGGTCAATGACGGTGGTGGAGACGACCGATACCACATCGCTTTCTTCGCTTCAGCTTCTCGACAATAACATGGAACCTCTAAACGACGGGCATTTATCAGCCAGCCAAAGCAGCCAGATGCTTATCAAATACACGCCGCAATCCGTCGGCGAGTTTCTTTGCCGCTTCCTGATCGAGAACAAGAACGACCCGTCCAACCAGCGCTACTGGGTTTTCAGGGCCAGGGTCAGCCAGCGCGAAAAGCCCAAGCTCGTTGAGCTTCTCAGCGATCCAGACATAAACTTTGGAGACTGCACAAGCGGCGTGTGGAACTATCGCGAAATAACGTTGAGAAACGTTAGCGAGACGCCTGTTGCTATGCGATTTCGGGTCGAGGGCAATACATCGAACCTGACGATGAAGTCGTCGGTGAAGGAAAAGCAAGATCAACTTGAAGATGGCACCACTGCTGACGACCAGCAGCCGACGGAAGCGCCGCTGCAACGCAACGAACACGGACATCCTGCGGAGACGCCTGCTAGCAGCCGCTCGGATGCTGGCTTGGGCGACGACAATTTGAGTGAAAGCGTCAACGCAAACGACGCACAGGACGAGGCTACGTCTGAGGGTGGTGGTATCCAGGATTCTGTACGCAGCCAAGATATTGGCACCGGCGACACATCGTCGCTTGCCGACAAACCAGACATGTCGAGGCTATATTCGCAAGGCGATTTTCTGGACGATGGGTCAACGCAGTCGGATATCTTTGGCCCCAGCGATCTGCTAAGCGCGAGCACCGGGAAAGCAACAAGCATATCCGTGCGACGCGAGTCAAGCGGGCCATTTCAGGATGTGCTGGACCTTGATCGCCGGATGCACCCTCGCTCGCGCCTAACTGCGTCGTATGCGCACCAGCCGGCGCAGTTCGACGAGGTTCTGATCAAGCCAGGCTCTGTGCGCACAGTTGTGCTGTCGCTGATAGGCAAGCCAGTCAACAGCGCCTCTGTCAACGCCGGGCAGTTTGACAGGCAGACGTTTACCTTTTTCTGCGAGTACACGGTCTCCACGAGCAGCAAGCAACCCTCGCGGTTTCCCAAGAGTACACCCTCGAGCGAGAAAAACGAGGATCGGCTGTCTCTGCCGTGCACAGTAAACATGTGCACGCCGTTTGTGCGCGTCAGCCCGCCGATGCTCGACTTTGGCAGCGTCGACGTCGGGATGCTGAAGACGATGTATCTACAGATCGACAACCTGTCGCAGGTCGACGCAACAGTGCAGTGCAAGCTCGAGTCCAAGGTCATCAACTGCATCCGTGCACCCATCGTCATCCCGCCGCTGCAGTCAAAGTCGGTGCGCGTGGACATCTATCCACGCCGGGTTAATGCGCGGTACCGCAAACAAATCATCGTGCGCAACAAGCACAATCGCTTGAACGACATCGTGGTGGAGGTCCGGAGCGTGCATGTTGACCAGCGGCGAATGGCCTTTCACAACCTGTTCTACAAGACCCTTGTGCCTCAGAACGAGCAAAACTTTGTTGACTTTGGAACGGTTCCTTTCAACTCGCGCGTCATGCGCAGAATCAACCTGCAGAACCTCTGCTGCTGTCCGGTAACTATCGGACTCTCCACAGGCGACGGCGCGGGTGCGGGGACCCCCTTTCCGCTGAGTGTCGACTGCGATCTCGAGAGCAACGAGGCTTTCGACAATGACAACAACAGCCGCAGCAGCAGCAGCAGATGTAGCAGCAATGGCAGCAACGATAGTAACGATGACAACATGATAACCACGTACACGGTTGTTCCCCTGATCGCAGATGGCGCTGTGACGCAGGCTGCTAGGGATGTGGCCAAACAGCTGCCGCTGCTCGAGCGCCAGGCCGTAATGCATAGCACAATCGAGGCGTTCAAGGAGCACTCGGGCGGCTTCAGGGTACCAAAAGACATGCCAGCACATTCAAACACCAACCATATGTCGACCCAACCACGCGCGTATTCGGCCAAGATGCACAAGGACGGCGGCGTTCGACGGATACTGCAGCCGGGGATATTCGTTGACAAGGCAGTGGAGCGCGGCCACGTCTGTCTTGTCCCATTCAGCAAGCCTGGTAAGCCTGATACGACTGTGCCGCTCTCAATAGACTACCTGGATGTTCCTTTGGCGTTCACGAGGAAGCAGCCCTCGGTGCGGATACGGGAGCATGGCAATGGCGAGCTGCCACTTGACGACCCAGGGGGAGGAGGAGAAGCAGTAACGTCCCTTAAATTGCAAAAGTCGCCAGCCTCGTCGTTGGACAAAAAGTCGGCAGAGGACCTGGCAACCACGGCGATTATCGGCAGGGCGATGCAGATTCTGGACCAGATTATCAGCAACCTTGATACAGTCCCAAAGACGCTCTTTGCGTCATCCAAAGCCGAGGACGAGTACGTGCGCAAGCAGGTTGATCTGCACAAATATGTCGATCTGCTTGTCGAGTCTGGTTTTTTGCAGCCGATATCGCAGATCGTGCTCCCGCCATCGGGCACGGAGCTGGTGATTGTGATGCTTCGTCCGAGCGGAGAGCAGGCGGCGCTCGATAAGCCCACGCCACCGCGATTTGACGCCAACCTATACTTTAGGCTCATTGACCGCCCCAGCGATCTGCTCCCATACACGGACTCCACCAGTGCGGCTGTGTTTGCCAACTCCTACCAGCTTCCGGTGCGGCGGTTCCTTATCCAGGCATCGCTCTGCCGCATGGAGCTCGAGGTTGGACAGAAGAGCATCAACGTTGGAAGCATGCAGGTTGACGAGGCGAGCAGAAAGTATCTAGTCATCAAAAACCGCACAGAGACACCGCTGATGTACGCGATCCGCAAGACGGGCTCCATTGCGTCTGGCGATATCCAGTTTGTTGACAACAACCGCTATGGCGTTGTGCGCGGCTTTGATAGCCGCAAGGTAGTGTTTGTGTTCAGCCCGTCGCTCAACGGGGTGTATAACGAGCAGATGAATATTGCAAACGTCTTGAATGCGCATGGCGGCAAGACGGCGATACTGAAGGCCGTTGTTCGGAGGCCATCAAAGTTCTACATCCAGTCTCTGCTTCTAGAGTTTGGAAACAAAGTGGAAGAAGACCGTGGGCCGTTGCCTGGCGATGAACAGAGCGATGGAGGAGGCGTTCTAAGCGTTGGCGTGGCTAGCAGCGATGTGCAGATTCTCACGATCAAAAACATGACGCCAAAGACAAGACACCTGGCGGTCATAGCAGCGGATGTCCTGGCCAAAGAGGGAGTGCAGCTTTTGGCGCCACAGCAAAGCCAGGACCAACAGCAGCAGCAGCAGCAGCAAGCCCATCATGGCGCCTTGTCGCCTGGTGCCAGTGTCGTGCTTGATCCGCTGTTTCCAGTAAACGTTGCAACGTTGGCTGTTGCGCCCAAGCGACACTACGACCGGGAAACAGAGGAAAAGATCGAGACGCTTGAGCAGAAGATGAAGATAGCGGTGAGGAAGAAGCAACCAGAAAAGACAGAAAAGTACCGGCAGAAGCTGGCAAAGCTACGAGGCACCGATGGAGCGACAGACAGAGCTGATCCGGCGGCAGGTGCGGCAAAGCCCGAGGATGCAGCGGTTATCAGGCGCCTTGAGAACGACACGCAAGTGGCTGTGACGCTTCCCCCGCTCTGCGCTGTAGACATTCCCCTGGTCGTTGTGCCCAGGATCGCAGAGCAGGCGAGACGTGCTGGCAGATGGGCCAACGACAGCAACAGCTCGTTTGTGGTGGAGGAGGCTGTCGGGCATCTTGTTGTGCACGAGGAAAAGGACAAGGACAACGTCAAGCTCGTTACGCTCAAGGCGTTGGTTCGCGTGGGCTTCTCCCCTCCGCCCTAGATCTTTAAACAGTTGGTAACAGCGAAAAAGTAGCACAGGTAGATAGTCCATTCAACTGTGGCAAAACGAAAAGGAAATTAAAAAAATGAGAATGATCGAGAGGACAGTAAAATAAAAGAAAGGAAGCAAAGTAAGCCCAAACACAATCGGAACGACATTTACTGGGTGGCAGATGGAGCACTGACAAAGGTGATCCTGGTACGTGTCACATTGGTCTGGAGGATGTTGATGTCTTCGTACTGCTTCAGACAGCGGCTGAGGTCGGCCTCCGAGTATCCAGCGTCGCGCACGCGGTCCAAGATATCCGAGTAGCTGAGCTGCGGGAGACTGCTCGATGCTTCGTCACTCGATGCTGCGCGAACGGTAGCCAGGTGGCGGGTGAGGATGGAGAAGATGGCAGAGACCGGATCAGTGCGCGTCTGGCGGTCGCCAAAGATGCCCGCTCCAGCACCTGGCTGCGAGTCCAGCGTCACATGAGCGGCATCCATGAGACGCAGGGCCTCGTCGACGTCCTCTGTGGTGACAGCGTCAATGCAACGGATGCGCGCATGCGCCTGGGCGAGACGGAGGATAGCCAGCAGTGTGCGCGGCGTGGTGTTGCCAATGACCGAGCGCCCGGCACCGCCCATTCCGGTGTCGATTGAGGAGCGCGAGGCAAAGCGGCGCGACGCGGCGGAGGCCAGCGCGGTCTTGTACTGCTGGCGCAGCTGCACGTAGGCGCCGACGACGTAGTCGGCCACAGCGCGCGGCAGAACCGGATTGCGCGCGCGCACAGAGGCGATGAAATGGCGCAGGAGATCCATGTCGATTTCGCTTGCGGCGTCGCCATCGTCGGGCGTTGGGTGGTGGCCGTGGGCGTGGACCCAGGCGACATGGCGCGCAAGCATCAGATCGTCCTCGTGGTTGGGGCGGTCGAGCATCAGGAACAGGACGTCGAAACGGCTGAGCAGCGCGGCCGGGAGGTTGATGTTCTCCTCGGGCGTCATGCGCGGGTTGTAGCGGCTGCGCGCCGGGTTGGCGGCGGCCAAGATGGACGTGCGTGCGTTGAGCGTGGTGGTGATGCCAGCCTTGGAAATGCTTATAGTCTGCTGCTCCATGACCTCGTGGATGGCTGTGCGGTCGGACTCGTCCATCTTGTCGAACTCGTCAATGGCGCAGATGCCGTTGTCGGCAAGCACAAGCGCGCCGCCCTCAAGCACCATCTCGCCCGTCACAGTGTCGCGCATCACCGCCGCTGTCAGCCCAACACCCGACGACCCACGCCCCGTCGTGTACACGCCGCGCGGCGCAACCTTCGCCACAAAGCGCAGAAGCTGCGACTTGGCCACACCGGGGTCGCCCATAAGGCAGATGTTGATGTCGCCGCGGATCTGCATCCCGTCCTTTGTGCGCTTGGTCGGCGCCCCCACCAGCAGCAGAAGCAGCGCCTTCTTGACGTCGTCGTGCCCGAAGATCTCCGGCGCAATCGCGCGCGCCACGCGGTCGTACGCGTTGCCGCTCTTCAGCTGCTCCAGCCGCATGTACATTTCGGGCGTCAGCTCCGACGCTAGCTGGTCGTAGCGGCGCTTCAGCGGGTGGATGTGGTGCGCCTCCAGAAGCGTGTCGGCCAGGAGCCCGGCGCGCAGGGCGCGGAACCCGGTGTAGGGCTGCGGCAGAAACGCACCGCTGATGTGCGCCACGTCGCCGGGGTTGAGCTTGCGCACCGCGCCCTCGTAGCAGTGGATCGTCAGTGTGCGCGGAATGTCGCCCATCGGGACCTGGTCCGTCATCTCCTGCAGCTTGACCTCCTGGAACCGCAGGAACCGGCTCCCGCGCGTCTGCTTGTGCAGCTTTCCCTTGGTCCGGTTACCCACGCACCGCTGGCTCTGGCACTGCGTCAGCGGCGTGAACTGCCGCGTCTTGACTTCCTGGAACACCTCGCACCCGCATGCATCGCAAAGGTACGCCGCAACCACCATCGACGGACGCACATCCGACACACGCGTGACGATGCCGCGCACTGTCACAAGGCGGCCGATCTGGCTGGCGCCGATCTCGCGCACCGCCTGCGCCTTTTGCGTCGAACGCGGCACAAACTTGACCGTGTAGCGGCGCGTGAGGATGGGCGGGAACGAATCGACCACCTCCGTTGTTGCCGCGTCCTTGGTCCCTGCGCCTGGCTGTATCGC
>JANBOT010000010.1:0-50258 GCA_027575385.1 Coemansia sp. RSA 2399 | reverse complement strand
CTGCTCTGGTTGAGATTGCTGCTGCTGCTGCTGCTGTTGTGGCGCAGGGGTGTTGGCTCCGGCGTTGGTCTGCCCAGCTGGGTATGTCTCGGGCGGTGTCCGGCTCGTATCGTAGGTGTAGCAGACATTGTTGTATCCAAGAACCATGACCGAGTCGACGGTAGATCCGCCGAGCGGGACGCTGGCATCCTCCGGGATTATGTCCGTGAGTGCCGCGGGCGTGTTTCCAGGCCCGGGTCCGTCGTACATAAGGAACGAGTCGTGGGTGTTCTGCCAGTCCCACCACAGGCGGTCTAGGTTGGCATGGTGGATCATGAATGAGAAATCCTGCGCAGCATAGCCGCTGTTCATCTCGCCGCCCATGCCAAGGTGCACGGCACCATGGATGCTGTACTCGATGTCCTCGCGGAACTTTGCCAGCGTGGTGTCGGACTGGATGTACGACGAGATGATCTCGGGCGCATACCACGGGCCAATGCCAGTCCCCTGGTCGTAGCTGCGGCGCAAGCAGTGGTTGTTCGGGTAAGTGAACTGCATGTTTGCCTGGATGCCGTTGGCGACGCAGCTGTCGGCACCCTGGCCATTGGTGCCAAGCACGCCGGCTGTCAGGAGCGGGTCGCTGGCCGGCTGGCGGAAGCTCTGGGTGGCGTCCCAGTATGGAACCACAAAGTTCGGGTCGTAGTTGCGCGCAATGTTTTCGAACTCGAGCACATAGCGCCGATGGAACGGGAAGAAGCACGTGTTCCCATGCACGCGGCTAAACAGGCGGTCGTGCGAGGCCCCGAACCGCGACAGCCATCCGTCCTTGTCCATCTGCTGGAGCACAGTGCTGATGGCCTGCCAGTCTTGCGGGGACAGCGAGGCTGCGTTGCGGCGCACGCGCAGGCTGGCGCACTTCTGTGGTCCCTGCGCGAGTCCGAGGCCTGCCAGGGCAACGAGAACAACGCTTAGTCCGAGCTTCATGTGTGTGGATGCAGGAAAAACAAAAGGGTGGCAGTGGAGTCCAATATTACCCGATTAAGGTGTAAATAACAGAATAAGAGACCCGTGGTATTAATGGTAAACAAAAAGCAAATGGCGTCCGTGTTCTCTCCCTGGGGGAATACTCTGGATGGAGCGATGTTTGTTCAGGAACGTAGTAGAGAAGGAGGGAAGTAAAGGGATGGGGAGGGAAGGCGTGCACTAAACGATATTGATGTTTGGAAGTTGATGATGGAGAGGGAGGACGGACCTGGAGATGGAAGGCACAGGAAAAGGGGGAGTTGGTAAGAAGGTATTAGAGCGTTATCGGCTACTACTTGCTTTAGAAAAGCTGCAAACCGGAACAGGATTATAAGGGAATAGAGAGATGGCGGAGAAGAAGGCACAAGAAGAAGAAGAAGAAGAAAACGTCAGGGAGAACATAGCCAGGCACCAGTGTGGGCGAGGTATTGTTTATATGACATTTCGAATGGCAGAAATCGTCCACATTGGAACCGCCCACGTATAGCTTGGGTCAAGCCTCACCTATAAGAGTCAAAGACCACGCAATAGTCGTGAGGAATGCATCCCTATTTCATCGCTCTTTAGCCAGATTCTCTCAATTGGCTTTCTTGTAGTCCAAATGGCCCGTTTGGATAATGCTAGTGTAGAGAATAATAGCTTTTTTTTCTTCTCAGTCATACATTATCAAAGAATGGGCCTGTAAATTGAATTGTCCACGGCTCCTTTTTGGAAATGCGCAATAAACATGAAACCAGGAAACAAAAAATGTCGAGCGCCACAGACATTGTTTGTGCTCTCATTTCTAAAGTATTGGGCGATGATTGAGGACGGTGTTTTCAAGAAAGACTTGCTGGAAACGAGGGAGGCGATAAATAGCAAACAAAGGCCAATTCACTGTAAAGTCGTAGCATTTTGCCATTAACAGGGGGCACACAATCAACACATCTTCTAAACCTGTATTTCCACGCATATTCTGTTCCACTTGTCGTTGATGAAACCAGAGTGTGCGTGCAATTTGGCGACTTCAAGTAGCATATGCGAAGGTTTCCACAACATGATATTATCGCTAAAACATGTATTCTACGCCAGAACGATGTAAAGAAAAAAAAGCCTCTTTAGACCGCCATTCAAGAACATTTCCAGTAATTTATTTATTTACTTTTTTGGCCCGGTTTCGCCCAGAAGCTAAAAACCTCGACGCCTCTGTACCGAACAATACACGAACATTTGCAGATACTGTACGCCATTCTAGTCGGGGTTATTTTTAGATCGTTTTACACACATTCAGGGAGCTGCTTGCGAAGTTTTACGACGTGGGGTTTTAGAAAGAGGGATTTGAAAAATGAAAACAAAAGTTACGCCACAAAGATTCGGCGATTTAAAGGCTGCCAAAGTTGATAGTCACTGGCGCCTCCTCCGAAATGATGCGCACCGAGTTCCGTTTCCCAGTCCGGTCGCCAATGGTCCCAACCTTCTTGTCTGGCTGCGAAAAATACAAAACGGGTTGCTCCTTGATGCCCGTGTGCGTGTGGATAAAGGCCTTGTAGTAGCCCGACGTCTCCAAAGAGAAGCCGCCAGTGTACGATGCAGGCAGGTCCAGTTGGACTGGTGCGTTTTTCGAGGTTGCCACAATCTCTAGCTGCTCGTCGGAGCCAAAGAAGATCTGTGCCTTGATTTTGGCGTCCGAGGTCGATAGGTAAAGCTTTTTGCCAGGGCTCCAGTTGCCTTCGATTTCGCCATTAGTGACCTTCACGTCGCAGGCCGCCGCGTACACGTTTCCCGACACCACCTCGCCGTTTGTTGTGGACACAGTCAGAGTGTCGGCCTTGACGTTGCCAAGACCTATGCGCGCATTGGTGGTTGTTGCCGACACAATCGTTGCCTCAATGTCTTTGAGGCTGATGATGGCATCGGAGCTGGTTGCAACGAGCCTTTCAGCCTTGACATCGTCAATGTCCATCCACGCGGCCTTGCCAGTAATCTCCACCTGCTTGGCTGTAATATCGTGGGCTGTGATGTTGCCGTTGTGCGCCGTGAGTTTTATTGTGTCCGCAGATACATCGCTTAGGTGGGCTGGCCCATGGGCGGTGGTTAGATCCAAGTGCTTAAGCCGCGTGCTTCCAAGCATGGTAACTCCGATGGCGCCTGTCGGAATATCCACGCGGATCCCCGGATGTGTGGCCTCGGTGATCGGAAGGAAAATGCGGATCTCGGCGTTGGTTAGCCCGAGGTCCCAGATGCTCCAGTCAACCTCGATATCTAGCACGCATTCACCCTCAGCGTTCACGGTGCTTTTCGTGTGTACGCGGTCGTGGAGGGTCGACGAGAGCGATGTGAGGTTGGCTTCTAAATGGACGTTCTGTCCCCATCTGGCATCCTTGGCGCGCTCAATGCGTACATTAGTTGTGCGAATGCCCTTCGTATGGACGGATATAGGGAACGAGTACTCGTAGTCCACGGTTATCTCCTCCGCCCGGCTGCTCGGCTGGTTGGTAACAGGCTTCGGCGCATGCCTCGGCGAAGCAGGAGAGTTTGCATTATCCATCCTTTGATTTATACACGAGTAACAGAGAGTAGCATCAAGATCATTTACGATTTCGTGAAGAAATATTCCTGAAAGTGTAATAAATAAGCGATAAGAAAAAAAGCGAAGGCGAAGAAGGAAAATACAAATGAAAATGAAAGCTTTGACGGATTTGCAGGCTTTTGAGCCTCTTTCGTCATCGAACTTTTTCCACATGGCACAATCCAGGAGACCCTTGTCCGATCGGCACGCACCGACGCTCAAGCAGAAAATACATAGTCTGTTTCCCACTATTTCTTCTTTTTCTTCTTCTTCAGAACAGCGGTTTCCGAACCAGAACATTAACCGAGTCGGCGATATGCGGACGCGGGACGTTCTTGGGGACCTTTTTGGCAAGCTCAATCAAGCGCGCCTTGTGTATTTGGTCCAGTTTCAGCGCAATGACCACGAGCGATGCGTCGTTATCGCGGTCGACAATAGCTACAATGGGGCCAGCCATATTACAATATTTACAGCAGAGTAAGATGCACAAGCAGTTTGATATAGAACAAGTGGTTTGAAAAGCAGAAAAGTGCGACACGTTCCACTTGCATCTTGTCTTTAGTTGTCGACGCTTTGAATCCCAGCAATTTGCTGACCATTTTAGAAAAGCAAAGCAGAATCCTATGGCTATTTGCACAAAGCGAGTACAATAACGACGTGCCCTTTATGCTTTCAGACGTTCAACATCTTTATGAACCGCAACGCAGGCTTGCCAAAAGAAGAATGAATTAAAAATAAAACTTATTCATCCTTTGCGTTGCCATGGACCTTTTCCCATGCGACGCCGGCTGAGTACACTGGAGGCCGAGGAGTCATCTTGGAGATAAACAGCGCAATTGCAGCCTGAGCCAAGATGTAGAACGCAGGCCCGACCCAGCTCAATTGCACAAAGAAGTAGAAAGCCAGTATAAAGCCGACAATCGAGGACTCGTGGTGCTTATAGAAGGCGACCTGCTGCTTGGGCTTGGCGCCCATTTGAGTGAAATAAGGCTTGAGCAGATCGCCACTAAAGTCCTTCATTGCCAGTAGCGACTTGAAGATAAACACGGCCAAATGCTTGGACCCTGGCGCAACGACCGACAGAAGCGCAATTGCCGAGGCCGCAGGGTAGTCGACAAAGCGCGCCATCATCATCAGCGACCCGACAGGCATCACCAGCCAGCCGACCAGCGGCGTGCGACTGAGGTACGATGCCGCCAGCATCATCGCGTAGCGCTTGCCCAGACGCTGCACCGCAAACTTGATCTTTGCCCAGCGAAACTTTTTTGGCGGCCACGTCCGTAGTGCCCGCGCGTACTCGGGGTCGACCTCATCCAGCATCGTAAAGAAAATGTCGGAGAACAGCGATGGCCGGATATGCGTTATCAGGTCCAGCCCTAGCAGCGGCAGCGTGCCGAGAAAGTGGTCCACGGCGTCGCGGGTGCTGAGTAGCGCAAGTGCTGTTTGTGAGGAGTCATATTGCAGCAACGTGGACAGCATACTGTTTCCTGTCCGAAGCAGAGCCAGCGGCAGAAAGACAAGCGCGTAAATGATGCCGTATGCGATGACCATCCCGATGACCGTCACCTTGAGGGCCTTGAGGAACCTCTTTTGCACCCGCCGATGGCTTGCTGCAAACGTCGTTGCTTCCAAAGCAAACCCCATCCCCTGGAACACCTTTTTTGTGTCTAGCACCATATTTTTGTCTTGCTGGAATTCGCTCACAGCGTTAGCTTACGTCCAGAACAAGTATATTGCAGAAAAAGCACAGGAAAAAAAAGCAGATGAAGGAAGCATAAGGCAATCCGAACAGTGGCGAACTGCAGAACTGGTGCCACTGGAAAAGCCATGAAATTTAATTCTCAGTTGTTAATTTCTCCGCATTGCGCTTGCAAGCGATTACAATGCAGGAATAGATCAAGCTCCGAATCTCTCTCATCGACAAAGTAAATGCAGAGAGCCCACACGTATCATGGGCGAAGCTCTGGCCAGTTTCGGTTGATGGCTGATGATACAAGCCTGGATAGCAGCTCGTTGCCGTTCGAGTTCAGATGCAGCCCGTCGGTGAGGAATTCGTCATAGCCGTCGTATTCGCTGTTTGGCTCTGTCTGCTTGAGGGAACCCTGGGGCTTTGCCGTAGTTTTCGGGACATTATAGTTGGTGTCGGCCAAAATACTGGTGGCATCTACTGTCGCGTTTTCTGTCGATGGTAGTATTAGATTGAGTAGGCGCGATTCCTGTACCCTTTGCTCTACTGCCGTCCACATATCGACGTATGGCAGACCCATGTCTTCAGCAACCTTAACTGCTGCCTCCGCGTACATCTTGGTGACTGCATTCTTTTGGGGGCCATACCGCCAGCCGCGGTGCTTGAACCACTCCTCCGACATCTTGTCGCCGACTGCCGGCGGAGTTACAATTAAAATACGGGTGTCGGGCGAGTAGTGTGGCGACTCTGGACTGCGGAGCATGTTGACTATGTAGCGCAGGTTCTCGGGATACTCTTTAAGCGGAGTGTGGCGACTATCCTTGGGGTCTGCTGCATCATTTGCTCCAAAGAACAGGATGCACAGTTTTACCCTGGGATAGAGCCTTGGGAATGTTGCGTCGGCAGAGGGCCAGCTGCTTTTATTCAACGCACGCCGCCCTAGCAAAATTTCCTTGATACCATTAGTGCCCTTTGATAGCCATCCAAACATACCTGAGGAGAAGGAGGAGGAGGAGCCCTTTGCTAATTCAGATTGCCTAGAGTCGTCCCTGCGGGTAGGAAAAACAACATGAGCGACCTGCCGCGCCCTTGTGGTGTTGTACCCAGAAAATCCTCTGTTGAGGATGTCCATCCGCCGCACGTATTTATTCGAGAGATGCGTGAGCCATCCGCTGTTTTTATGCTCGTATCCAAGCTGCGTGATGGAGTCTCCAAATGCCAGGGCCACGTCGTACATCGGATACTCGTACGTGTCATCTGCGGATGCCATGGTATTCTCGGGAGATGTAGCGACATTGTCACCCCCTAGAGGCTGATAAATAGACATAACTTAGGACTAGTATGCAAAAAAACTAATACAGGTAGTAGAAAACGTAGAAAAGTCTTTCTTGAACGCTTTATTGTTGTATTGGCATGCGTATCCTCCAGTAAGATTTCAACCATATGATGATAGCACTAAGGTATGTAATCTGAGAAGATGCAAAATCACTAAAGTATACTTGACGCAAAAGATGAATAATATGATGGAAATGCACGAGCCAAAGTAGCTAGCAAAGCGACAATGACAACTAGCCGACACTCTAAGAGCGGAAAGGGATGGCAATGGATATGATTTTGAAAGGTAGAAAGGCACAATCCCTGTAAAACATTTACGCCTTTTGGCTCAAAGGTACGCTGTGATAGCGCAAAAGAGCATTGTTAGAGCGCGCCAACATTTCCTTTGTGTAATGTCATCTTGATGATAACTAGAATGTTCAACAGATAGACACAGCCTTACTTATAGCACATTGATCTAGTGTCTGTCGAAATGTGAAGCTGTGTATTTAAATTTCTTCACACCATTAGACAAGCGGCAACCGCTCCTGGATGCCACACATATGGAAGATTTAGGGGGCAAGCCCTGACCATCTATCTACAAGAAGTTCGCGTATATTTTGGTGCGACAACGACAAATGGATATAATAGAAACAGAGGATGGGACAGCAGGGGAAACAATATCACGGGAGGAGCTCTGGCCAGTTTTTGCCGATAGTCGTTGCCACGAGCTCGAACAGCAGCTCATTTCCATTCGAGTTCAGATGGAGCCCGTCGGTGAGGAATTCGTCATAGCCGTCGTAGTCTTTACCATCGTCCACCTCTATTCTTTTAATAGCGTTTGGGTCGATTTCGGCAGAAAATGTACTGTTTCTGATCAACACAGGCCTGTGCTTGTTCGATTTCTGCACCCGACGCTCTATCGCCGTCCATATGTCGACGAACGGCAGATTCATGTCTTTGGCGACCTCAATTGCCGCCTCTGCATACATCTTGGCAACGGTATTATTGTGAGGGTTGTACGTCCAGCCGCGGTTATTAAACTGCTCCTCAGTCATTTTTTCGCCGACGGCTGGCGGAGTTACAATTAGCACACGGGTGTCAGGCGAGTAGTGCGCAGACTCGGCGTTGTGCAGCATGTTGACCATATAGCGCAGGTTTTTAGTGTAGTTACTGAGAGATATGTGGCGATAATCTCTTGGGTCTGCGGCGTCGTTGGCTCCAAAAAACAGGATACATAGTTGCACTTTGGGATAGAACCACGGGTAGGTTGCATCGGGAGAAGGCCATTTGCTTTTCGTGGTGTGCAGCTCTAACAACGTCTCTTTGGTGTTTTCGGTGCGCTTTGATAGCCCCCCAGAGGAGGCCGAAGAGGAGGAGCTCTTCGTAGATGATGACTTTGCCAAATTGTCTCTACGGAGAGGGAAAACAACCGGGGCAACCTCTCGTGCCCACGCGGTGTTGTACGCAGAGAACCCGCGGTTAAGTATGTCCATCCGCCGTGTGTATCTGTTTGAGAGATGCGTGAGCCATCCGCTGTTCTCGTATTCGTAGCCACGCTGTGTGATAGAATCGCCAAATGCCAGGGCCACGTCGTACATTGGGTACTCGTATCTGGTCTCCACCGTCGGCGCGTCGTCATCTTTTCCAGAGCCGGAAAAATACACGTAATTTAGGACAATACAGCAAAGTACAAAGAGCGGAAGAAGGAATCGCAAGAAGAGCGTTTTTCTTGCGCGCTGCGTTGTTGCGGCTTCATCCATGTCAACAATGTAATAGCAGCAATAGAGGGGGATTATAAATATATAAAACTGGATAAAACAACGCTAAAATTGTACAAGAGGCGACGGTGCGAAAAACAAAGCACAAAGTGTTTAGAGTTTGGAAAGAAAAATAAATGTAAAGCAAAAGAAAAGCTCTATCACTTTGTGGAAATGTCTCATGACGCATGTCTTCGTGTGCATGAATGTGCCCATCTTCCGCCTGGCCCAGTTTGTCGCACAGATTAAAGGAACCTTGAGAAAATAGCTGACATCACTGCCAATAGTCTATCGATATCTGGAGCGGATGATCTTGGTGGATGTGGTCAGATCAGAATCCCTACCAAACATACACCGCAACACTGTTCTATAGATCGATCAAATCAAGGCCCATGCTCAGAGAGCATTATCAGCAAATGGAATTACAGTGTTTTTATTTTTCCGGAATTGGCGCTCTCTTTTTATCTTCTTCGCTTAGATTTGACTCCTTCTTTACTCACATTGTCAACCTCTGTCTTCCACGCTATTACGCTATTCCATTTCGTCGACTGAATTATACATTGGTGGTCGAGGTTATTACGTTAGTCAAAAAGAGATGCTGACAAATGCGCTCCGCAGCCAGCGGGCACAGTGTTGCCGCGTCCAGGCCTTGGCACAAAGCGCAGCCGCTCATAGGACCAGCGGCGGCGCCGTATATTTGGCGCAGCAGCATAACCACTACCGGTCAGGGAGCGGCCTATCGGCACAGACCAGCCACCACCAACAGCTGCGCGCCATGAGCAGCGACGCCAGGAAGATCACGCCAGTCAAATTGGCCACAAGCCAGACGAAGAACACGGGCGAGAATTACGCGCCATACGGGGAATACCGTTTCCGGAAGTCAATCGAGCGTGGCCGCAGCAGGTACTCGATCCGCAACGGCCTTACGGCTCTGGGACTGGCAGGCGCGGTCACGGGAATATACTTTTACTCGCTGCATGCGGTCAAGCAGGAGGACTTTAGCGATGTACCGATGCCGCCAGAGCCGACTACCGAGGAGAAGGCAGAGTTTGAGCGCAACGTCAAGAAATCCAGCTGAATAGTTGTCCTTTTTATTGCGCGGAATGAACAGCACACATTAAAACATTCTGTACATGAGCACAGGAAAACTGCGCAGCTACAGGCGATGACTAATAGCTATCCGATGCTGAGGATATTGACCTGACTGTGGCGGCCGCAGAAAATTTTTAGGGAGAGCTGCGGCTGACAAAGTCCGGCTTGAAAAATATAAAAATAAAAACCCAGCCAGCGGAAATAATTTTTTTCTTATTTTTTTTTCTTCACATACAAATTTAGCTTTACCGAATTACCACATACTTTTATCTGTGTGCAGACGTTGAAACCTTCTCTTCTATTCGTTTTATTAGTAGCGTAGCCTGTACTATCTGCACGACAGCGCCCTCTTACCACAAAGGAGAAACCCCGGTACCAGTAGCCGAGATAGAGTCTATCGCAGTGTATATAACGAACGCCCATCATCCCGCCAAGAAAGACAACTGGACAGGTTCTATGACGATAGAGGACATACCACCTGGCATTGTTGGACAAAGTAGCAAACAACAGCCCAACGCAGTCTGCCAGTCTTCTACAGCTACAGACACCCCAGCTACATCGTCCGTAAATGGGTACATTATAGGCTGTTCTAGCTCAGCTAGGCAACACGGGGGAGGGCCAGAGTCGTTGATGCTAAGTGGCAGCAGCAGCAGAAACAATGGTGATGATAAGACCCATGATCCCGTTACGTCAGTCCAATGCATACGACCAATGTCGTCGACATCCAATGCATATAACGAGCCGCACGGCAACAGCGCTGGTAACAGCAACAGCAGCACCGCAATCAGCGTCTCTGTTATATCCCAGGGGAAACGACACGGCAAGCTAGCGCCTGGAAACCAAAATAACCAGCACCAACGCAACAGAAGCACAACCAGTCTGGATCCCGGTGCCCAGGACAACGCTGCTTCAGCTGGCAAGCAGGGCCAGAGGGCCAGATCAAAGAAAAACGCATCCAAATGGAAGCAGAATGCTGAAGGTCAGCACGATGGTAAGTTTGCCTTGTCGGATTGCAAACAAGCTGGCTCAACGCTACACCTGCAAATGCTTTATTTAGCGTTTAGGCTGCGTGAGTGTGTGTTTTGTTGCGGTATCCAGGGAGGAAGGACCATCTTCGCTCCCTCGTGTCCCCTTGCTTCATGTTTCAAAGTACGAGTTTGTGCGATCACTTGTGCTGATATCACTTCCTGATTATGCGTGGACCATTGTTTCTGTAGCCTCCGTAGAAAACAACGACCACCAGCAACAAACGCAGCGGCGACGCAACCGCAACAACAATGCCAAAAGTGGCAAAAGCAACGATGGGAACGACAGCACCAAAAAGCCCGACGGGAGCCGCAGTCGTAAGAGTGGGAAGATGCAGGCAACTGTAGCTGTGGGAGGCGGGCGGATGTTTGACGGCAGCCTGACACGCAACCACGAAGCCTCAGAGGACAATGATGAAGCTGACGCTGCTGCTGGCACGGCTATGCCGCTTGGGCTGAGCTCTTCACTGGCCAAACGGCTGGCTAGCAGCGCATATGAATGCATGATCTGCTGCGACAGAGTACGTCCGCGCCACGCGATATGGCAGTGCGACACATGCTGGGCGATATTCCACATTGGGTGTGTGAAGAAGTGGGCAAAGTCGTGCTCTGACGGGCCAAACGTGCGCTGGCGCTGTCCTGGCTGCCAGCACGCACGCGCAGCGGCGCCCTCGCACTATTTCTGTTTCTGCGGAGCCACACGTGATCCGGAACTATTGCGTGGAGCAGTTCCGCACTCATGTGGCCAGATCTGCGGAAGAAACCGAGGCCCCTATTGCCCGCATGCGTGCCCGCTGCCGTGCCACCCTGGCCCGTGCCCGCCATGCACGGCTATGGCGCCCGAGCAGTTCTGCTTCTGCGGACGCTCTTCGTATCAGCCGCGCTGCGGCGCAGGCTACGATCCCGTGGAAGGGATCAAATCGTGCGGTGCTGTTTGCGGCGAGATGCTTGGCTGCGAAAAACACAACTGCGCGCAGGAGTGCCATCCCGGGCTTTGCCAGCCCTGTACGCATCAGGAGGACCAGATGTGCTACTGCGGCAAGCACACGAGAACGGCATCGTGCGGCTCAGGCATGCCGCTAGAAACCTATATTGTCAAGAAGACCGTCGACGAGTCTGGCGTTGAGAAATGGGCGACTGTGTGCGAAATCGGATTGTACCGATGCGATGAGGCCTGCACGGAAATGCTTGGCTGTGGTAGTCACAAATGCGACCAACAGTGTCATCCGCATCGCGATCCTGCCCTTGGCCATGGCGAATGTCCGTTTGATCCGCAAATAGTGACCACGTGCCACTGCGGAAAGAGCACTGCGGCAGATCTTGGTCTGGCACGGACCAAGTGCACGGACCCTGTGCCTAGCTGCGCACAGAAGTGCCAGAGGCAGCTGAGCGGATGCGCGCATCTGTGCAATGAAGTGTGCCATGCAGGACCCTGCCCGCCATGCAAGGAGCAGGTCAAGACGCGCTGCAGGTGCAGCTCAAAGTCGTTCAAGGTCGAGTGCCACAAGACGCTAAACTCAAGCGACGAGCGTCCGACGTGCGAGCGTGTGTGCTCAAAGAAGCGCGCCTGCCGCCGCCACCAGTGCTCGTTGCGCTGCTGCCCCAGCAACCACGAAGACATTGACGGTATGGTTATTCCGTCAGAGAACGTCGCACCAGGGGTTACAGACCCGCACCAGTGCACGCTTGTGTGCGGCCGCCTTCTGCGATGCAAGATACACCATTGCGCCGATCTCTGTCATCGCGGCCCATGCGCGCCGTGCCGGAACACCAGCTTCGACGAGCTGTCATGCGCATGCGGCCGCACGCGGATTCAGCCGCCTATTCCGTGCGGCACTGCGCTCCCGCCTTGCCGCTACCCATGCCAGCGGACGCGCGCATGCGGCCACATCAATCTGACATCGCATGAGTGCCACCCTGACGACGACCCCTGCCCTCAATGCCCTGTGCTGGTTACTGTGCGCTGCATGTGCGGCGGCAAGGAGATGAAGAGCGTCCCATGCCATCGGAGCAGCGCTGCGTCGTGCGGCGGCATCTGCAACAAGCTTCTTCCTTGTGGTGGGCACCGCTGCAAACGCAGCTGCCACCGCCCGGACGAGCCCTGTCTCCGCGACCAAGCGTGTAGGCAAATGTGTGGCAAGCCACGCAAGACCTGCGGCCACCCATGCACGCTCCCTTGCCACAGCCCTGCCATGTGCGACGGGTCAGAGCCCTGCAAGGCAACCATTACCGTGACCTGCGGTTGCGGTCGTCTAACGGCAGAGGATACGTGCGGATCGACTGGGAACAGCCCACGCAATGCGAGCAGCAATGCAAAGAGACTGACATGCAACGAGGTGTGTCTGATTGCTCTGCGTAACCGCCGGCTAGCTCTGGCGTTCGGAATCAAAAACGATGTTGAGACGCCGCTGTCGGGGCTTGTCAGAGCAACGTATACGGATGACATGCTGCAGTTTACTCGCGCAAATCTCGGCTGGGTGCGCGAGATCGAGGGCATGGTTGCAAGCTTTATTGGGGACTCGCGCAAGCAGACGCTGCGCTTCGCGCCAATGAAACGGGCGCTGCGCGGTTTCCTGCATGCGCTGGGGCCGTATTACGGATGCAATAGCCGCTCGATGGACCGTGAGCCCCAGCGATCGGTCTCGTGGGACCGCACAACGCAAGCAACGATCCCCAGCATTCCGCTAACCACTGCGATCCGCTATACTCAGCCACCGCAGATCATCTGCAGCGAGCGCATCACCAAGGATGACGACGAGGACTGGGACGACACATCATCGCATATATTCGACGGCTATGGACCGGGCGTTAATGTAGCGGCAGAGCGGCTGCGGAAAAGGATAGACTACATTGTCATCAGCGATCTGCGCCATGGGCTGACGTGCGAGGAGCTAACTGAGGAGATCAAACGACTCATCCCTCATGTGTCGGCGTTTACTTTGCGGTGGAAGGAGGAGGATATTGTCGAGATGTACTGTAATGAGACCGAGTCAAGGAACGAGCATCTGGTCAAGTGGGAGTCGGTTTTGAAGAGCAAGCTTCCGCATCTCGGCGTTGCTGGTAGCGTTGTCGGCAAAAGGTGCACAGCGACACCGATGGCAACGCCAGGACCGTCCTCTGTTTCGCAGTCGCCACACCAGCGTCCGCGCACGGGAAGCACGGCTAGCAGCAGCAACACCAACCTTCCTGAGAGCATTGCGCCAGTCATCATGCCCAGCGTAGAACACGACAGCGTTCCGGACGACTGGGAATCCATCAACATACTAGACGACGATGACTCGGATGAGCATCAAACCAACGGCGGTAGCTAGTGTGTCTATCTAGCATACGGCTTGTATGTAATCCTAAAGGCCTTTCAATTTTCCATTAGAAGCAAAGGCTATTTCAATTATGCTTTTTTTTTTGCTGTATCATTAGCACAGTTACGATGTGATTGCTGTGGCAATGGCAAATGTATCGATATGACTTATAGACACGCGAATGGTGGATACGCCAGCCTTTGCTGCCGCGTCCTTCGCGTCGCCATGGAGAACGACAAAGGGAGCGCCGCTTGGTGCCTGGAGGACCTCGATCTCGATGAGCGGAGCGGCATCGCCCTTGTACCAGACCTTTTCTCTCCCCAAATGGAGCGACGAGATGGCCTTTACGGTAGCCTCCTTTGCACACCATCTGCCAGCAAAGCTTGCGTGCGGGTTGGGCCGCCCGTTGCAGTACTTTTGCTCCGCCAACGTAAAGTTGCGCTCGACAAACGTCTCGTTGTCTATGTTGATGTCTGCGATGAACTCAATGTCCACTCCAATGCCGTTGCGATCGTTGCCTTCGCTGGTGAGCAGCTCTTGCGCCTGTTTCGCGGCAAGGTACTCGAGCGCATATTTGGGTCCCTCCAAAGACTCCCGCGTCTTGCTGTCCATGTGCCCCTTCAGGAAATGGTCTAGAGTGTTTATCCGCGCACACACACACAATAATAATGTGTATATGAAGAGCTTTACTTTTCTTGTTGGCTTGATGAAAAACGAGAAACAAAAAAGATAAAAAAAAGATTCACTCAAGAGGCAAAATAAAAAAAAAGAGAGAGAGAAACCAAAAGTAAAAATTACTGAGTGATTCCAATGACGCCACAAGCCATACGTCCACCAGCGTTACCGGTGGTGACAGAGAGCTCATGGCCGCCCTTGCCCAGATCGTCCTCATCAGCATGGACGACAACAGTGCGGCCGATGACGCTGTGTGCGCCAAAGAGAGTGACCTGAGAGTCGGTGACGTCCAGAACGGCAGGGCCGCTTCCCGAGGCAGTGATGTTGCCCAGATCACCCAGGTGGCGGTTCTCGTCTTCGGGAGCGCCGTGGGTCTTTCCGTGCGGGTTGTAGTGTGCACCCGCCGAAGTGCACCCGTTGGTGTTGTCGCCGTACTGGTGGATATGGAATCCGTGCTTGCCTGGCGCAAGTCCGTTGATCTCGGCATGGACCGAAGCTGGAGAGGACTCGCTGTCCTGGGTGAAAGTCACAACACCAGTCACACCCTCGTCGCCCTTGAGAACAGCTACTGCCTTGACCATTTTTTTTTAAATGTAGAGAGATAGAGAAAAGCTGTCGGGGGTTTAACCAAAAAAAAGAAGGAAAAAAAACACTAGTTTTGGAGTTCGGAGAAGAAAAAGAAGACACGTTTCGCTCGTTCAGGTTGAGGGATTTTATCATGTTTGTTTGATAAAAAAAATGCCTCATTTCTCTCCCCCCAGTCCGAAAAATGCGGCCATTCAATTTCGGAAGCTGCCAACTAGAAAGAAAGCGGCACATTTTCTTATGATTACAAATGGCCTTGGGCTGATAAGGCAGCCCGCATGGCCAGAGATTGACTGGCGCCGTTGTCTTCACTATTTAGACGAATTAATCAGATGAGCTCAATGTCGAGCGTCTGTCTATCTAATATATTAAAGCGCGAACGGCCATCTGCTGTCGTAAGGGAGCTGTCCACATAGAGGGTCTGACAGTGCCAGAGATAGCGACGGATGCTGTGGCCATGGACCGGACCATCTTTGATCTATGGGCTGACTGGAGCGACATAGGAAAGGCACCACACGCAAACGCTCTGTCATTGAATAATGTATTAGCCATAGTTTCAATAACTTCCAAAAGTACGGTTGGATATCGAATGAGCGGGAATGGTTGACACATTGGTCGCAACCAACGTCAAAGTAAATACACGTGAATATTTCTAACGTTCTAACATTCTGTTCCTTTCTTGGAGTTGGTACTCATTGATGACCAGTTGTACGTTGCAGTGTCCCATGTAAGCCATCCATATAACATATGCTTTTGCTCAATGAATCCAGAGACGGCCGCCGCTTGACTAACAATGTCGTATATCGATCCATCATTTAGAATTTAAACATGTAGCTTTAATTTTATTCAAGCAATGTAAAATAATATCAAACGAGTGAACAACTATTCATTGAAAGGCGGTAACAAACATCCCTATCGCGATCACGCGCATGTGCAAAATGTTATACTTTTCGAACTAAACTCTTGCTGCGCAGAGGGACGCCGCCCGCAGGGCCTAGACAGTACCACTCGACGATCTACGGTGAATGGAGTGCAGCGGAATTCAGAGTTGATCAAAGAGAGAGTGAGCGAAGCAAGCATGGATTGTCTAGTTGTAAATGAAATGTTGAACATAATAAAAAACAAATGCCACCCTATTTACTCCTTCTCGCTGTCCAGCGTCACTATTGTGACGGAGATGTCGTCGCGGAATCTGCGCGAGTGCGGCGGCGGGATGGCCAGGAGGCGGCGTATGAGGGAGTCGCTGCGGCGGCCCATGCGATCGGTGGATAGCGCGGTGCGGATCAGATGAGTGGCAGCGTTCTTATCGCGCGTCATCAGCGTTGATGCGCCGTCCTTCGCCGGTCCGTTTGCCTCATACCACTGCGCAACAGCATCGACGACCTCGGCATCAGACAACTGGTCGTAGAGCCCGTCCGACGCCATGACAATGAACTTGTCGTTCTGGTTGAGCTGGTGCCTGACGATCACCGGCTTGGCTGTAACGTACGGGGGCGTCAGGAAGTTGGGCGGCGTCGTCGCATACCTGTGGCCGCGCGCAAACAGCATCGGAAACAGTTTCTGTTGCACAGCCAGCGGCCACTTGTAGCGGCAGTCGCCGAACGCTCGTGACGGCATTAGCGACCCCAACACGCGGCCATCGGAAACCACACTGTCATCTTCGCCAGGGTGCTCGCGCTGCATCCGCGCAATCTCGGACTTTGTTGCGCCAGTCTGGTCCTCGCTAAGTCGCACTGCCTTCCACGTGCCATTATTCAGCCGTACGCCTAGCAGCGCCCTGCTATCGCCCGTGTTCCCCACAACCACCTCGTTTCGCTCAGTATCGACTACCGCCACAAGCCCACAGCTGCCCGACACTGCTGGGCCCAGGAGCTCGTCCATCTTCGATGCGTCTTGTAGCTTGCGGTACTGCTTAAGCGCCTCCTCCACTAGCTCGTAGTCCATGTTGATGAACGTTGCCGTCAGAGCCAGCGAAGTGTGGTCCCAATCGAGCCCTGCCTCGCGCCGCAGCTGCGCAATGGTCGACTGCAGCTTGTTGCCTGGGTTCAGATCCTTGCTGCCTTGGCTCAGATCCTTGCTGCCTGGCTTCTGCGCCTCCGCCTGCCCAATCATGCCGAGCGACGCATCAAGCATCGGCCCAATACGCGCCGCTATCTGCTCCGCGCACAGGTACCCGGCATGGCCGTCAAACACGCCAAACATGTACTGCGCCGCCTCGGTGCTCTCGCTTCCCAGCGGCCTCCACATCATATAGTCCTCGATCGGATCGTTGGACGACACTTGACATGCGTCCACGCGTATTCTGGCGCCCTGCGCTCCCCGCACGCTCCATGCGCTCTCCTTTGCTCCAAGAACCGCATCCACTTCCTCTTCCGTCAGCATTCCCAGCCGCCCAGCCTCCTCTTTTCTTTTCTGGGGCTCCAGCGCATCCAGTCTCTGCCGCGCCTCATACCGTTTCGTTGCCACCGACTCCAACAGCGTTTGAGTTGGCTGGTACTGCGCATGCCCCGCGCTTATTGCCGCCCCGTTGCCTGGCTGTCTTAGGAACGTGTATCCGGCTACTCCAAGCAGCATCACTACACCGCCGATCGCAAATTTAAGCGACTGCTTGTTGCCTGACTTTGCTGCTGGTGTCTTTTCTTCGGTACTTGCTGCTGCTGCTGCTTTCTCTTTAGTCGCTTTGCCTTCCTTTTCTCCTCCGCCCGTGCTGTAGCCGTAGCCCTTGTTGGTGCGTCGTTTCATGCTCATTGCCGTTTGAACCTTGGTTGCTGCTAGAAGCTGTGTTGCGCTGCTCCTGCCACAATGTTGCCTAATTCCTGTCGTCAGTGGTCCGAACCTCACGAAAGTTTACAAAAAACCTAATTCTACTTCCCAGGAGGGGGGAAACGGATTTCCTTATTGTATGCAAGAAAGGACGTTAGCCTACCGCTTTATATTGTATAAGGGTTCGCGATTGGCGGCAACCATTTGTCTAGTAGTAACTAGAGGGAATATATGTGAAGCATTCTAATACGAAGAGTTCCCAAAGTCTTCTTTGTGAGTGTTGCTGCCCTTTTATATGGTGCTATTTGGAAACGATGAATCGGCTCGTCCAGTAGGGGGAGATAGACGGCTCGGCGGCTCCTCGCACAATGTGCCAAAGAAAGCAAAACAGAATGCTATTTCTTGCCGTCGCTGTTGTTGATCTGCTTGTCTTGGCTCGATGCCAACACGGTGTTTGTGTCCATGCTCTGTAGCCGTTGCATCTCTGCCAACCGCTGGTTACGCATTTCTATTAACCGCTTGTCTTCTTTGGCTTGATAGTAGAAACCGACCGACCCTCCCAGCAATCCGCCCAGTATGATCATAAACGCCTTTGTGTATACGCCCATTTCTACTACTCCAACGATCGCAGTTAGGGTTGTTTAATAGCCTAGATCAGACGTTAAGAGAGATACAGAGAGAAAAATGCCAACTTTTTTTTTTCTCGCTACACAGTTTTGAGATTTTATTGATCACGCACTGGACCCAAGCGCACGTTTTCTTTTATGGGGAGAACGCGTGTGGAATTTCTTGCGCAGTTTGCCAATAGGGAGTGGTTTTAGCTAGTGATATTTTGTATGTTAAATCTAACAAAATATTAAACAGATAAAGATTCTTGCAGATGCCCCTTGTAGCAGATGTTCAGACGGGGCAGTTTTCTAAAGCCTTAGCCCTGGCACAGTGAGCATGTACACTCGCGCGAGTGACCTGGATCGCAGTTGTTCGCAAGTATCTGGTAATAAGCTGTTTCCTCCATAGAAAACGATGTTTTTATTTTATTCGAAAACGCCGTGCAGTTACTTACAGAAAAAAAAGAAACAGGTGCTAGAAGAGACAAGAAGAAAGGAAGAAACAAAAGACCACCAAGGACCTTTCGTGGACCACAAAAGTCGAAACACTTTTTGTTTTTCATTTTTATCCGCCGTTGCTGCCTCCTCCCTCCTTTTCAGTCCAAAAAGCCGAAAATAGACTCAGTAATTCCTCTGTGAACTGCTAAACACAAAACTACGGTCGTTTTTGCCAGTATAATTGGGGCCGATTGTCCCTTTTCTTGCGTTCCTTGCTATTGTTTCTGTTAGAAATGATAGGTTTGTGTACTGAGTCTTTTGCTGTATTGTTTTCGAGTTGGACGTGTTTGTTGCTCGAAGCAGATCCAACAAGCATTAGTCAAGATCCGTGCTCAATGGCGTTTGCTTCGGGCTTGTTGTTTTCTGTCCCAGCAGCATTATATGTGGTCCATCTTCAGATGTTGGGATGAAGGCCATTCTGCAGATCGCACAGATATCAGAGGCCAGGAAAATCTGAAATTAATTACGCAGTCACATGTTTCGCATATCGGCTGCTTGTATCACAATTTCCTACTCGCTTTTATTCCCCCCTAGTTCTTTCTTCTATTTTATTTTGCTCTTGTCGTAACACCTTTGTAGTCTGTGTCAATTCACGCTTTTACTTATATTATTGTTTTTTGGGGGTATCCTTAGATATAGAGTATAGTAATGAAATGTCGCAGGGAAATGGCAATTTAAATGCATTCAACGCGACGGGAGACGTTTGGCAGCAGCCAGGGGAGCGGATACCCTTTCAACAAAACACGTTCCCTAACGCCCCCAATGGCGAAAGTCACAACCAGCTTTACAGACAGAAACAAGCTCAGTTCGCTGTGCCATCGCCAGCGGCATTGGACGAATATAAAAAGGTTGATTCTCTGTCGCAAACAACAACCTATCTTTCACCAACAGCTGCACCCGAACATACGAATTTATCGTTTAATCGAGACCAAGTAAACATGGCAACTACATATACAAACCCAGCAGCGGCTGCTGTTGCGCATGGACACGTCCACACGCTTCTTTGGGCGGCAGCCGAATCGCACTTTCGTAAAGCACAGACTTTGTACAGATCTAGTATTGCCGCACAGACGGCAAATGACCAGACCGTGGATTGGAAGCCAAGCATTGTAGCAGGCTTAGCTTGTCTTTACAGCGTCGTCAGGATTTGCGCAGCGCCGCGTAGTCAGATGCAATTGTTTGGAAAGGAACTTACTTTCAGCCCAGACACAGAAGCGAAAACGCGACTGCGCATAGCGTTGGTTCTGTCTGAATGGTGTGATGACCAACCGTTTAACGCGGACAATGAGCAGAGCGAGGAAGAGCTTCAGCTAACGCGTGCGTTGCTGACGCTGCCAAACGCCGAGTGTTACCTGCCTACACGGTACGCTATAGTAGCCGCACACTGCAGGATGTTTCTACGGCGTGGCGAGTACAGGTGGGCGGAACAGAAACTCAAGGCTGCGTGCTCGGATACGCAGAAGCGGCTGAATCAGCACCACTGGACGCACCACTTTGTGCTTGAGCTGTCAAAGCTCTACATGGAAAGTGGCGATATACGCAGTGCAATAAGCTCGCTGCGCTATTCCATCGCGCTTGCCCAGAGGTCTGGCGACAAGGAAGGTGAGGCGGTTGCGTCGGTGCAAATGCTTGGCCAGCTCGTGCAGATGCGCAATTGGACAGCAGCCGGGGTTCTTATTGAACGCATTGACGCTCTGGTTGCTGACACAATGCTGGCAGGCGCCCCGCCTGTTAGAACGCGCTTCTGGACGCTAAAGGCAGTGGCGGCGATCATGGTTGGAAGCATTAGTGTTGCCCAGGAAGCGTGCGACGCGGCCCGCGAGGCACTCAATGAGTGGCAGCACATATTTGCGCGGCAGCTGGCATCCGGAGAAGCGGCTTACGGCGGATCGATTGCTGCAACCGTTGGCGCATACAATCAGGAGGGCACAGCCAGCCACGGCACATTGGTTAGAGGTGCCTGTTACTACGAGGCCCATGCTTGGGTGATGCTTGTTTCCGCGCTTGCTGTCAACGGCGACAACGCATACGAGGAGTCTATAGGATTTCTACAGAGAGCTCTGGATGGCATTGCGCGTGGCGAGCTCGACGGGTTTAAACAGCAGCTACAGCAGCTGGAGCTGCACATCCTGCTCCACGCCGTGGACATTGGACTGGCTTCCTTGCATGTTAGAGAGGCAAAGAGTGCGCTAGACCAAGCGGTAACACTCGTTGCCGTCGTAGAAAGCTCCATTGTCAGCGAGAATGGCAAGGGGAAGCTGCGCACGCAGGAGGCAGTGTGGCATAGCAACAGGGATGCAATTGCACTGCGCTGGGCCATGTATTTGCATCGCACTGGCGAGTTTGATGCAGCGGAGCAAGCGTACCAATGCGTGATCAATAACGGGACGGGCGATCTTTGCTACGCTGCGCAGGTGAACCTGGCGATAATGCACCTGTGTGCGCCCGAGATCACAGATGCAACCAAAGTGCAAGTGCGTCAGCTTATCCAGGGACTGCTGCAAGCGTCCCAGGACTCAATACTTGCACCAAACATCGCAAAGGAAAGGCAACGTGCAGCGCTGTTAGAGTTTGTCCAGGGGCTGGAAAGCAGCGAGCCAGTGAAGTCAAAAACGCATCTGCTGGCGTGTCTGCAGGTGTGCAGCGAGGTTGCGAACACTGCGCTCCAAGGGTGGACGCTATGCGTGCTTGGGACGCAGATGCTGCCTGCCGGGCAGTACGGACAGGCAATGAAGATGTGCGGAGTGGGTCAAACCATAGCGCACCGCGCCAATGATCCGCTCCAGAAGGCCGCGGCAATCGGGATATTAACGCATATCGAGAAGGCAGTAGGCGACCCGGAGCGCCGTGCAAAGCTGCTGGAGCTGGATCAGCGGCTTCTGGAGGAATTTAACACGTTGATCGCGGAAGCGCAATAGACACTGGTATGGGTTTCAAGACGGAAGAAGCGAAAGAAATAAGAAAACTGATAGAAATGATAAACTTGGTTACAAAGTAAAAAAATTAGCAGCTGAGAGAGTCAGAAACCTCCCCCCTCCCCTCTCCCCTGGCTGCCACAGCTCAACCCAGACCGCCCCACTGGCCACGTATGCGACGGGCAAGCTGGATGTCCTTTTGCATGATGGTTACTCGCTTTGCATGGAGCGCACACAGGTTGGCGTCCTCAAAGAGATGAACCAGAAAGGCCTCTGACGCCTCCTGAAGCGCAAGAATGGCAGACGACTGCCAACGCAGCCCTGTGGGCGTCCCACTATGCGTATAGTCGCTGACGTAGTCTTGGGCGATCTCCCTGACGACTCTGGCAAACGGGAGCTTGGAGATAAGCATGTCGGTGCTTTTCTGGTACATGCGTATTTCCCTGAGCGCCTTTATTCCATTGGGGAGACGGCGTTTGCGACCGCCTGGCGAGTCAGCTGCGCGGTTGGCGGTACGGCCGGGCGCCCGTGCCGGAGTCGTCTTGCCTCCTCGTGCAGGCCGGCCTCCCGATGTTCTCCTGGGCGTCGCCTGCTGCTGTGCGGTGGATCCCCGGGCGCCTGCCGGGCTGTGTCCTAGTGTTTTGCGTGCTATGGCTGCTCCTCCGGCGGACGCTCCACGCCTCGCGCGATTTGCTGGCGCCATTTGTTAGTTTATGTTTTTGGCGGATTCCCGGTGTGTACAAATGAAATTTTTTTTTTTTTACAAAAGGTTAAAAAAAAAGTATATCGACAAAAAGGGAGGAAATAGAAAACAAACAGCTTCGTGTATATAAAAAATAACACAAGGCAAAAGAGGGTGAAAATCAAAATCAGCAGAAGTGAGAATAAAAAGTAGGAAAAAAAAAACGCGTTTACGCGACAAGGCTTTTTTTTATCCACTCTATTTCCCAAAGCTAGAGTTGAAAAGGAAAGAACGCTTGTTCGTTTTTAAATGACAAAGGATGGAAAAAATATATATATATAAACGTGTAATAGCTGACGCCCCGTCCTAGCGCTGCTCGCCCAAGTGCGAGCGCAGCCGTTCCATGTCGTGTGCGCGCTGGATGACACGGATAGGCGTCGACATGTTGTCTGTATTTCTCAGGCTGTAGTCGACCAGGCTTGTGTCCATACGGCTTGTCTGGTGGCCTATCTGTGCGCTCGACAAAGGCAGAATGCCGCGCTTTGCCTCTGCATAGTCAGTGGTGAGAAGCAGGCTGCCGTCGTCCTCGGTAATGGTACCAACGCGCTCGGCACGCAGCCGCTGGTACTCGCGAACGCGGGAAAAGATGCTCGACGACCAGCTGGTGTCCTGTTCCGAGATGTCTAGCGGCACAGCGCTCGGCAGCCCCCACTTGGGCTCGCCTGTGGTGCCAAACTCTTTGGTGTAAAACTCGCGTGTGGCCTCCTCAATCAGCTGCGTGTTTATCAGTCGCCGCTTGTTGTTGCGGTACGCATCGGACAGAATGATCTGGCGCTTGCTGGCCGCCAGATCGCCAAGCCCGCCTTGTCCAGATCCCATCACCTCGTGTTCGATATCGGCCAGCTTGGACGCAACTCGCCCGCTTACGCCGTCCTCATCGATCTCCAGCCGCAGAACGCCCTCGTTATCGTCTGTCCACGCTACCTGCTCGAAGGCGCCCTCGCTGACCAGTCTGTCAAACACGTACATGACGTCGCGGATATCGGCCTCCTTGCAGTACTCGTACAGCTGCGTCATCAGCACCCACAGCTCCATGGTCACCCGGATGTTGATGTTGGGGAAGTTGACTGGCTGTGTAAAGTACATCAGGTACAGCGCATACACTACGCCGATGCGAATCTCGAGAATTGCGCTGGGCTGGAAGTGACCCAGCAACAATCTGTATGCTGTCCGCATAAAGTTCTGCCGCGAGTTCTTTTCCGTTGCCACAAAGTGGATCAGCGAAAAGTCTAGCGCCTTCCATACCTCACAGAACGACGCAAAGTCGTACGCTTGCAGTCGCTGGAACGTCCGCATTAGCAAGCGCACATCGCCCTCGAGCGATGACAGGTAGACTCCAGTGCGTCCAAGATTCAGCACGCTCTTTGTGCTGTCACCCTCGAAAATATCCTCGTGTTTCGATGGTACCGACATTTCTTCCGTATAGCAGCTGAATGTTTCTACAGTAATATTTTTTATATTAATTTTAGCTAAGGAAAAAAAGGACCTTACAGGAAAAAAAAAATAGTGGATATATTTTCACTACCGCAGATTTTGTGAATGGGGGGAAAAGGCAGGCTGAAAAATGCAGGCCAATGCACGTGATTTTTGATTCTGGGGCAGGGTGAGGGAAAGAAAAAGTAAGCAATGCGATTTAGTGAAATCGGCGAGTTGGAGAAGTGCGTGCATGGATAGTTGGTGCAAAAGGTCATGTTATTATGCTTTTAAATAGCTAGCAACTAGCAACCACTACCTGTGCTGTAGTGTTCGATGCACTATGGAAGCAGGAGCTGTTGCTAGTCTCTGCACATTCTTGGGAGTTTTATTTTTGCTAAAAATGTCAGAAGATGCATTTTGGTTTTAGTCACATTTTGGATGAGAGAACCAACTGGAAACTTGTTGTCCTAAAGAAAAGGGAGCCAGACAGCTCTATAGCAAATTGATTGGCTTGCATGTGAATAATGTCTAATTACATATCTTTTTATTTTGCTTTCCTCAGTGCTGTTTCAACAGATGGACACAGAACGTGTCATGCTGGTGATGTACAATGTACAATGTGAATAGTGTATTGTAGGAATGAGCCCCTGACGACAACACGTGATTCCCTTCTTAAAAATGAGAATATATTTCAGTCAGCTGTCTTTCATAAAAAAGAGTTCCATATCAGTTCAGTTTCAATTCAACATGTATTCAAAATAATATGGGCTCACATGTGTATTTCGCTCATCTCCTTCCCTAGTTATATGGAATCAAAATAGAATGCGATATGGACTTTATGTGAAAGGGAAACTGGTGAGCTCACTAATACCACTAAACACTCCATTAATATATTGCAGTCTTTGTTTTATTAATTAGACATATTTTGGCAAACAATGTCAACAGTGTGAGGACTACAGTGTCCAGTATCAAGAAAATTTGTACTTGAACTGCCATTCACTTACTAGCTTGTAGGATGTATAAATCAAATGAATGAAGCCATCAGATTCCCAATTTTCTCTTCACATTTCAACAAATCTCAAATTTTGACAGCAGCATTATTTCTTAGCAAACATACTAGCGTGAAACAGCACAACTTTAACATATAAAGGTGGTGATTAGCAATCTGGAAATATGAACAATAGTTTAATTATAGCAGCAGAAGAAAGAGCTATAAGGGCACGAGAAGGAGCTGTTACAGCAGAAAGATGTGCAAGGAACGAATCATATTCATCAGATGTCAGAAAAGAGTTTGAAACTTGTGCCAAGGCACTCAGAGCTATAATAGCAGAAACGGAAGCAGAAATTAAAGAGCTATGGAAGAGTAATACAGGTGGGTCGAGTTAGTTGAGGGCATGGAATTTTTCACTAGCTTTCCTAGTTTGCTCCATAGGCAGAGCAACTGGGTCCTTTTTGTATTCAATATCTTCCTCAGAATACTAGATTCTAAGGACCCGTTATCATATTTCCAAACAGCTAGTAATTATCAACCAAGACCTGTGCATTAGTTTTTGGTGCACTGGGGAAGCAGGAGCTGTTGTTAGTCTGCACATTCTTGGGGGTGGGTTTGCTAAATATGAATGTTGGCAGAAGTGTTTTGGTCTTTACTACATTTTGGATGAAACCCCCAAATGGAAACTTGTCCTAAGAAAAAGGGAGCCAGACAGCTCTTTAGCAAATTGGTTGGCTTGAATGTGAATAATATCTTATTATATTTCTTGTTATGCTGCTTTCCTCATTGCTGTTTTAACAGATGAACACAGAATGGGTCATTTTAATGACATTCAGTGTACCACACAAATGGTTTATCATAGGAATGAGCTCCTGGTGACAACAAATATTTCCTTTATATATAAGAAAATATCTGGGTCATTAGACATTCATAAAAAGGAGTTTCACACAAGTTCATTTTCAATTCAATATATATGGAATAACATGAGTTCACATACATGTATTCTATTCCCTTGCTTTCTCCAGGCCTGCAGTATCATAATATAAGGAGATATGGACTTTATGTAAAAGGGAAACTGGAAAGCTTGCTGATACCCCCAAACAATTAATTGGATATATTGTGGTCATTTTAGGATTTTCATTAATTGGATACACTTTGGCAAACAATATGGACAGGGTGACAACAGAATTATCCATTATCAAGAAAACTAGTGCTTGCACTGTCTTTCAATCGCCAGCTTGTGGGATATATAAATAGAATAAAGGCAGCTGCCAGATTGACAATCTTTTCATCACATTTCAATAAAATAATATCACTAGCAGCAGTATCTCTTTACAAACATAAAACTACAAAACAGGACAAATTGCACATATAAAGATAGCAATTAACAATCCAGAAATATGAGTGAGAGCCCAATTTCAAAGGCTGAAGCTAGAGCTAAAGAAGCACAAGTACGAGCATTTAATGCAGGTTTGAAAGCAAAGGATGGAAAATACACATCATGTCAAAAAGCTGAGTTCAAAAAATATGCATGTAAATACACAACCATAGCAGAAGAAGCAGATGCTGAAATTGAAGCAGATAAAGCTGAAGCCAAAGCTGCTAGAACAGCTTCATCACGGTAATGCATGTGTGTTTAGTGAGATGAGGGCATGTTGTTTTCCTTTATATTTCTCTATTTCTCTATTTCTTCTTTAGGCAGAGCAACTGGGTTCTTTTTGGGATTCAATATATTCATAGAACCCCTCAATTTAACGGTCTTGTTATTTGGTTTCTAAGCAACTGGCAACTGGCAAACATTACCTGTGCAGTAGTGTTCAATGCACTATAGAAGTGGGAGCTGTTGTTGGTCACATTTTGGATGAGAGAACCAACTGGAAACTTGTTGTCCTAAAGAAAAGGGAGCCAGACAGCTCTATAGCAAATTGATTGGCTTGCATGTGAATAATGTCTAATTACATATCTTATTATTTTTCTTTCCTCAGCGCTGTTTTAACAGATGGACACAGAACGTGTCATGCTGGTAATGTACAATGTACAATGTGAATAGTGTATTGTAGGAATGAGCTCCTGATTATAACACATGCTTCCCTTCTTATAAATGAGAAAATACTTCAGTCAGGCTTCATTTATAAAAAGTTTCACACCAGTTCAGTTTCAATTTAACATATTCAAAAATAATAAGCTTTATACACATATTTTGCATATTCCCATTTCCACAGGCCCATAGGATCAAAATAGAATGTGATATGGACTTTATGTAAAAGGGAAACTGGCGAGCTCACTAATACCACTAAACAATCAGTTTATACATTGCAGTCTTTGTTTTATTAATTAGACATATTTTGGCAAACAATGTCGACAGAGTGAGGACTACAGTGTTCAATATCAAGAAAATTTGTACTTGAACTGCCATTCAGTCGCTAGCTTGTAGGATATATAAACAGAACGAATGCAGCCACCAGCTTCCCAATTTTCTCTTCACATTTCTACAGAACACAAACATCGATTGCAGTAGTATTCCTTCACAAACACAAAGCTACGAAACAGGACAAATTACACATATAAAGATAGCAACTAGCAATCCAGAAATATGAGCAATAGTTCAATGTCAGCAGCGGCTAGAGCTAGAAAGGCAAATGCAGAAGCAGCTAGAGCACGTTCAAATGCAAATAATGAAACATTTTCATTAGAGAGTAGAAAACAGTTTGAGGCTTATGCAAAGGAATTCAGTGCTATAGCTGCAGAAGCAACGAGAGAAGCTAGAGCAGCTGCTGCAAAGTAATGCAGATGGGTTTAGTAAGTTGAGGGCATAGTGTGGTGATCAAATAATCACATAACATTATGAGAAACTTTAATAAGCCCTTGTAAATGCTAAACAAGCTTCTATCTAGATGTTTAGCATTCACGATAAAACAGATGCACATAAAAGCGATCCGTGGCCAAGTATTCCAGTAGTTTTTGAGTAGTTTAGTTTTGGAGAACATCAAAAATAACACTTGTAGAAGCTTACATAGTTTCAAACCTTACACATAGCATTTTTCATTATATTTCCCAGTTTGCTCTTCTTACAGGGAAACTAGGAAATATTTTAGTATTCAATATACACGTAAGAATGCTTGATTCAAAAGTCTTGTTATTGGGTTTATAAACAGCTAGTAGTTGCCTGTGCAGTGCTGTTTGGTGTCTTCTGTGTTTTGCAGTCCAATACTTTTGTCAAATCATTTAGCCAGCATTAATATTCTACTTTACATCCCGGAGTTAATTGACAACGATAACAGCGCGTTCTGGCGGAGGAGGCAAACCATCGATACGCCGTGCAATGTACAGGCCGTCATCTTTGTCATCTAGGGTGTCGTGGAATGCAATCTCAGTAGCCAGTGAACGGTTATTTGGGCGTGATTCCATATTGTAATCATCAACAGCCGTTCTCTGGATCTCAAGGTTGGTAAGATCAGGCGAGCTGTTTTCGTAGAACGGTAGCCCACCCTTTTCTGCTGTAGGTACCACGCTAACATCTGGCATGTACGACTGAGAATCACCGCGTCTATTTCTTCTGCTTCGCCTTCTTGCTGATATGCTGCCGATAGAGACCCGTGTTGGGTGTCTCCAAATCGAGCTTGCTGACACGCTCAGCGTCGTCCTTACACGCTTGCCCATGAGAACCAGAGGAATCGTGATGCCGTGTACCAGAACAGAGCCAAACACGATTGCGCAGACGATCGGGTAGACTATCTCGCCGAGGCGGCCACTGTCACCATGCTCGTTATCCTCCAGCTGCTTGATGGTCTCGACAGAGTAGAATACCGCCGACACACCGATGGGCCCGAACCAGCCGGCAAACAACGCCTCTTCCCATGTGCGTATTGCGGGAATCAGCCTATAAAGCAGCACAACCGTAGGAAGCCGTCGCAAGCACATTATCAGGATGATAGCAACGGCTATTCTCCACGGATCGAGCACGTTTTCTCCGGTGTACGACGACCAGGGGATGATTGCGCCAAAATAAATAAAGAACGACATGGAGAGCAATCCGTTCAGTGTCTCTTGCAGCCCTTTGTCCTTGGTCTCCACACGGAACCAATCGTCCCAGGTGAACGAGTTGCCAGCAACAAAGCAGCATAATATACTATCCGTTCCGAGGATCGTACAGACGCCGACAAGAAGAAGCGCCAGTGTTATCGACGAAGATAAAACCGACTCCTTGTCGACCCAGCCTGCGGTTTCTGCGTACCTCAGAGCCTTTCGCGCAATAAACCCCGCAACAGTGCCAATGCCTACTGAAAGCAGTATGTGGTAGCCCCAGGACGCATAAAACCAAGCCCCTATTGCCCGGCCGCCTGGAAGACGTATCAGATACAGGGCAAAATACAGCAACGGGTATCCAAGGCCGTCGTTCGCGCCGCTCTCGGCAGTCAAGACGTTGCGCAAGTGCCGCGGGATATTCGATTCGGCAAAAATACCCTTGAGGATAGCGTTTGCCAAGACTAGATCGGTCGGTGCCATACATGCGCCGATGGCAAGGGCATGGAGAAATGGCACCTTGAATGTGAACTTTACGATGGCCGACGCTACTAGCCACATAGCCGACATGACTGGCAACAGCAGCATCGCCATCGACTTCCACTCGTGTAGAAGGTACTTTTTAGGCAGGGCGACGCCAGCAATCATCACTTTGATAGCCAAGGCGAAGCGGCTGAATTCCTGCGACAGGCCCTTGTCGTCCGATGACCATTCCGAAGGGTCAACCCAGTTCAGCACATATGGTCCGATTATTATCCCAAAGACCATGGCTAGGAGCGTTTCGGACAAGTAGAGGCGCTCCTTGACGACGAGCGAGCATAGTCCAAGCACGAATATAAACCCGCCCAGCAGGCCAGGGACAATTTGAAGTTGGTCCGTGTGGATGTGTATCTCACTCATGCAAAAGATGTTCCCGAGAATGATAGTGCAGGTTGCGTGGCTAAACGGGAATTTCTACCTAGAAGTGCTGGGATGTCAAATATTCAGAGTTGTGCGTGGATCCAGAATTAAATAGAAGAAATGCATATGACTCGATGGTCAAACCCACTTGAATGAAACACTGGGCATGTGGAAGCGAAAGACGTTACAGCCTTTTATAATAAGCCTTTGAACGAAAACGGGCGGCAAATATCCGTCTCTTTTGCACCTGTTTCCAACAGCTGGAAGCTCAACGAACCTTCGTCCCACTGTCTTGTAGATCTTCATGGGCAAAACAAACCAACAGATGAGTCAATCGCCAGCCGTACGCAGTCTATTTCCATGTTTAGATTCACTGTCTATTCCAGAATTCGTATTCAAATGGCTGTTGTTCCTCCACGCCTTGTGTATCTTGCAGCTCATTACCACGTTCACAGGATGCATCTATATCACGGTTGCGTCTATTGTGTGCTCGGAAGGGCATTTTTTCATAGCAGCCTGCCATGAACGTCGAGTGGGCAGATCTTTGGACAGAAAGCAACGTCGAGGAATATCGGATACAGAACGTACATCAGCGGTACCGGGTCAGAAAAAAAAAACAACGTAAATGTCCTTGAAAAATTTCCCGATGGGTTGACAATTGAACTCAAAATAAGCGAGTGAGCCTGCCGTGATGAGAAGAAGAAATGGCTGTGAATGTGATTTTCTCCGGAAACCCTGCATTCTCTTTCCATTCCTCCGACACAAAACAACGTCAATAAAGGTAATCAGGCGACTGCTGGTCATAGAGTGTGACCATTCTTTTGAGAAGGCGAAACGAGTGTATTATTGTTGCTCGGGTGGATTATTTGTTCTAGAAAACCCCGACCTCGGCCAGTCATCCATACTCGATTTGGCGTTTCTAGGAAAGAAGCCGCAACTCAACATTGTACGGTCTCCGCTCACGGGACGTGGAACGTGGTTTCCTTTTCGGGTAGGATCGGATCGGAACCCTGTTTTTCCCTTCCTTTAAGAGTTCACCGGGTTTGTGGAAGCAATAGCTAAAAGCATCTCGAATGAGCATGAACGTTTGAAGCAACTTCAGCTATTCTTTGAACAGGTAATCTGATTAGTAGATATCGCCCTCAAGCGCAAATACCAACCAGCTAGCACTTTGTATGGCCGCTTTGAGGTAGTGATGTGTTATAATGGATATGATTCAGCGGATCAGCAGCAATCTAGAGAGGTGATGACTTCCCCGCGTGTGACGTCATGACCCTGCGTGTTTGCGCATATCTCGTCAAAGTACATTGTCGAGAATTGCTACGGTTGCTGGACGACGTTTCCTGTCGCCATTTCAAACTCTGCCTCTTCATATTGCTGAGACGATCGCTCACAGGTATACTACACCATGTAGCGATGCTGGCTCTTGCGCAGAAACACCATCTCTATCAAGTGAACAGAAAGCGTGGTCTGTGCTTTACCAGCAACAGCTAGATCCGTTGTCCGATTCCCGAAATTGCGATGCCTTAAATGGAAGGAAGACTATCCGTTTGCGGACGACACGCCGTTTAGAGAATGCTACGATACGCTGGAGAGCTTGCACCTTTTGCTGACTGCGGCTTCTTTGGATATACTGCAGAAATGCGGCGTGTTTTCGGCTGGTAGGTTTTCAAACCTGATCCACATTTCCATTTCCAGTGCCGCCAATGGTGGGAAGGTGAAGCCGGTAGCGCTACTTGAAGCTGCTGTTAGTATCATCACCCCATCAACGCAGTCATTGAAAATAGGTGTGTCCAAACTTACATTTGACGATATCTTTGACGGCTTTCAAGCGTGTGCTTACGCAAAGAACATTCAGGTTCTTTCTCTCCCGGAAACCCATCTAGAGATGGAGAATATGCTCGACTTGGTAAGGTGTTTGCCGAATATGGCCAGTCTCGCATGCCTCCCCGTGGTGCTTGATTCGGCTCTGGATGTCCCTCAGGTGAAGCGCTATTTAGATCAAATGCGTGAGATATTCAATCCGGCGAGCATTCGTCTCAAGTACTGGGTACTTCCAACTACGCACAGGCTGACAACAGATGTACTAGTAACCTATGCGATGGTGGTTGCCGTTACTTGTCCTGGTTTTGTTTCGGCGGACATACCGGACGATCGCAAGAAAGCATTCGACGACATGTTAAGCGAGGTTCTTGCAACCGGACTCTGCGACACGTATTCCGAAAGTATAGAACGTCTATTCTACTGCAAGCAGCTTGCCTTGTCTAATGCGACTGATTAGTTTTAGCGGATTTTCTGTCTACGTGTTCCATGCCCTATTAGGCGAAATCCATGATCAAAACGTTGCTAGCTGTTAGCTTAAGCAAGCCATGTCTGATAGAGGGGGGAAGCTGGTGCATTTGGAACATACGATCAAAGATTTATTTGGTATTCGAAATAAAGGAATAGAGGCAAGAGTTGTAACAGCACGCTCTTAAGCGCCGTAGCCGACAATGGACTCGGCAAATGACCAGTTGGTGTCCAGCGAGTAAGGTTCGGTGATCTCGACGCCCTGTGCGGTGACCTTGCCCCTGATGAGTCTATTGAAGGACCTTGCGTCGCGGTAGTACAGCACACGCATGCAGTCGTCGAGGATGGCAACAGCCTCCTCCTCAGTGATCTCGTCCTCGCGGCCCTCAACCCTCTTACGCAAAATAGGCTGCGCCATATGCAAGCCGTACCCGGTGGCTATGGTCGGGGACTCGTACGTGGTGCCAAGGAGATCAACGTAGCCAAGGAACTTGTCGCCACCATCGACGCCAGCAACCACGTATGTGTTCAACAGCGGGTCGAACTTGCAGCGCCGGTTGTACATGATCTTGCTCATGCACTTGTAGATGGACTTTGTGCCCAGCCCCTGCCCGTCGTCCATATCGTACTCTTGCGTCATGATGTTTTCCAGCGTATGCTTCATGTGCTGGTAGTCCGAGATATCGCCGGACATTCCTACCAACGTCGAGTCGCCCACGGACAGCAGTCGTCTTTCGTCGCGGAACATTGCCATGCTGCCGTACGACCCGAGGCAGTCTGCGGCCATCATGATTCCATCCTTGTACTTGAATGCAACGACCGATGTTCCGGTGACAATGGGCTGGCTACATAGTACGTGCTTGTAATAACCATTCCTTACGTGTTTTATTTAGAAGGTTGTGCAAGGCTTTTTGGAGGAAGGGGGGGAACACAGGCCCATTCTCGCTGCTTGCAAATTGTTTAACTTACAGTGAGTGGGCGATTGGCCCGTGATTAGTGGTCGCCTGGGGACGCTGCACCGTATGCGGAACCCGAATTTCAATAGGATCCATGTTATTCAATCCGCGGTTTAAAATAACTATTCGTTTTATTTTGATTTAAAGAGAAGGGCTAAAGAGCATTGAAGAGAAAACAAAAGGGGGGCAGAGAGCTTTATGGCTACCAAAGCAAAACACGTCATCCAGCTTGACTGCAAGAAAAGAAATGGGCGAGAGGGAAAACGTGTGCTTGGCACTTTGAGAACAAAGTGGCACAGGGGACGTGGCAGTTTGCATAGCAGATCACGTGCGGGATGTTCACAGCAAGATGTCAACAGAAATTAATCGCACTACAAATGCCGTTCACATACTGACGCATTCGATCTGGTACATGTACGGATCCTAGGAATAAAGGAAGAGGCCCCAGCCCCCCCGTTCTTGCAAAAGAAAAAATGTATCCAAGCAATTTATTTATCCTTCGTACTGTTTAATTATGAGAGACCTTATTGTTTCGTTTTTCAGAAGCGCGGCTGTTTCGGCGGTAGCCAGAGCAACGACACTTGGCGTAAAGGAAACGGTTCTTGCGGTCCTTTCTACGACCGGCGCACTTACAGGCATCGGACTAAGTACATTGGGTGTGTACGAGCTGGCGATATCGGCGCCAGCATTCGCGTACCACCACGTGTTCGCATGGATGGTTGCACTGGGGCTGTTTGTCGCATACGCGTTCAACGTCGGGACAAGCGGAATACTGTACGGCAACGGCGAAATGCGTGTATGCATGCTGGTATTGGCGGGAGGCGGCGTCCTCCTGAGCGAGTTCTGGCTGGTTCTCAGCGTCCCGATGGATGTAGCCATGATTGACGGGGACTTTGAGCACACGTGGAGGCAAATGTTTGACAGCAACAGGGGCGAGCTCCAGTGGGTTGAGCACCGGTACGGGTGCCGCGGGTTCCGAAATGCAACGGATATGCCAAGCAGCAGTGGCGGTGGGTACCATGGTGGTGGATGTCTGCCATTTATACGTCGCGCTGCAATGGACCAGAACAGAGCAGCTATGCGGTGGTGTGTGGCAGCTGCTGTGGGCCAGGTGGGCTGTTCTGGCATTTGGGGCGTTGATTTATGCTAGGGATCAGATTGTCAACAGCTCGTGGATCGTCGATGAGCTTGAAGAGGAGGAAGACCAGACGGAGGCCCCACCAACGACACCGATCCGTGCTGCGCCGTCCGCCGCGGTTGCGGAGGCAAGTGAACAGCCGTATATTGGTGCTGCGGAGACGAGCGGGACGTCTGGAGCTGTCATTGAGGCCATTCTACTTCCTGTCGAAGGCCCATCTGTTCCAGAGAGTAGTGCCAGTTTCTATGAACAACCCAAATCGACAAAATCAGACGACGCATGAAAAACCCTCCTCCTCCACCGATGACAGTGACGTTATTTTTTCTTTTGCTTTAAAATGGACAGAATCTGGGCCTCTCCCGTATAAGCTTTTGTGGCATAAATGTTGTGAAGGGGGAGAAGGGTCCACTGTTTATGCGATTCTGAAAAGATGCATTGTCAAACCTTCTCCCCCCCCCTCGCACTCCCAAGGAATGATATAAGCCGGGACAAAAAGCGAACGGTATAACATTGCTCTTGCAACTTTATTCTTTTACATTTGAGACTATTTGACTATCGATTAGGAAAGGAAAAAAGATAGAACATTTATATCTAGAGAAAAATGGCAATATCCGAAGGATTCAACGAGTATCTGGACAGGCTTTCCGGCAGCGGAGCCATGCGCATAGTGCACATGGTGATGAACGTGGTGGCAGCAACGATCGGAATATTCTTCCTGCTAATCGGCGTGACAGGCGTGTTTGACACGTACAAGGACTTTGGCGGCATGGCGCTCCCGGTGACATCGATCGTCCTGGGGACGCTAGTGACGATGCTTTCGGTTCTAGGGATAGTCGGGTCGGTCAAGCGGAGCCAGCGCATGTTTGCGACATACTCAGGATTGCTAACACTCCTAGTTATTGCGCAGCTGATCGCGCTACTGGTGATTTTGTTCAAACCCAGCAACATTGAGGCCAGGTTCGGAAGCGTGTGGGAGTCGCTGTACCAGAATGATCCGGACTCGATCAGGACCATCGAAAAGGATCTGAAGTGCTGTGGGTTCAAGAATCCCGTGGACATGGCGGTTCCTGAGCATTGCGCGGTCAAGAAGCACTACGGGTTTTCGACGGGATGTTTGGAGATGCTGGAGCACCAGTGGCGTGCACAAAGGGCAACGGTGCTGTGGGCGGGGTTCTCGATGGTAGGCGCCCAAATCGTGTCGCTTCTCTTGGGCGCTGAACTGGGCAGGCGGTACCGAAACTCGCAAAACGAGTACCAGCGCGTTCCAGCGGGAAACGAAGGATCACCGTTGCTACACGCCTGATGATGGAAAAACAAAAAAATAAGAACCAAGAAACGTTCACATTTTACACATGTTGACTAAAAAAATTAAAAATTAAAAATAAAAATGTGGGGGAAGAGGGTTTTTTTTTTCTTTCACGACAGTGTAAGCTTTCGATCGAATGGCGAAAGAATGAGCTGGTCGGCTTTGCGGAGCGCGCGACCGCCAGCAGTCATTCCAGCAAGAGCCCATGGGTCATTTTCGGAACCCATGCGCCGCGCCGATAGCCTGGCACCTGGAAGCCTAAAGACCGACGGCGGCAACGCGTTATCGGTCGAGGCAGCAAAGACAGAGGAAGCTGAGTCGGTAGACGATGTATTAGCTGATCTGCGTAGCCGATGCTTGGAACCATCTTGCTGGTTGGCGGTGGAAATCGACGCGGGCTGCGTGGCCCACGGGTACATAGCGGCACTGGAGTGCGTGGGCTTGATAGGCCGCGCAAAGAACGCGGATGGCGTGGCGAATTCGCCGCGGCACTTGAGAACGTCATAGTATGTGGGACCCTGCGTGCTGTAGGAGTGGTCTTCTTCTTCTTCGTCTTCTTCTTCTGCTACTACTTTGGGCTGGTGCATTGCTGGCGGCGCGCGGACGCTGGCGGATCTGGACATCGGAAGAGCGCAGCTGTAGTCTGGCTGTGCGGAACCGTAGTCTGACTGTGTGGGCGGCCGGAGCGAGGAGCCAGCGGTGGCAGGTCGTGCGGGGCGGCGCGCGTGCTGCGAGGTGAGCAGCGTATCGTGGACGGACGAGGAACGGAACAGCGTCATGAGGCTGAATGTGTAGAGGTTTCCTTAAAAAAAAAAGTGGTATCGAATGTGTGTTTTTTGAAAATATGCAGAAAAAAGAGAAAAAGAAAACAAACGAAAAAGATTTAATTATTTTTGTTACTCATATCCCATTCGGCGGATATACTCGAGCTCCTCGTCAGCAGTCAGGGCGTCAGAGCCAGACCAGATCATCGAGCTATTTCGGGGCTTTCTGCGCTGATCGGCTGCGTCAGCACGGTTGAACACATCGTTGATGCGCAAGGGTTTGACGCGGCCGAAGATGCGGTCGGGGTTGACCAACTCCTGGCGCTGCAGGCCCTTTGCCAGTTCTGGCGTTGTGGCCCACTTGGGGATGCGGAAGTCGTTTTTCTTTGGACGCGGCGCCGGCGAAAACTCGTCGTCCGAGTACTCGTCCGAGTAGTCCGACTCGATCTCTGGTGGCGAGTCGGATCCAACAGGGATAATCGACGTGTAGTCGTCGCTGCGCGCAGACGACACTCGCATGCGCCGCGCTGGCGTCACCGCATCGCGCAAATCGGCAGTCGACTTTGCGCGCGTCGGCTGGCGGTCTTCATCGTCTGTGAACAGAGACGACACGCCTGACACGCGGCTTGTGCGGCGCGGCGCGCCAGCCGACGCCTCGCTGTACGACGAAGCGCCAGACTTGCGTAGCGGCACCGCCACGTCCTTATACGTTGGCATCACTAACTGACTGCGCGAGCTGGCATGCTCGGGCCGCGGCTGGTACGGCGTCTGCGGGCTTGCAACGTCGTAGGGGCTGGAACTGTCCCTTTTGCGTGCGCCCCCAGTGGGCGTCTCCTGCTGCTGCTGCTGCTGCTGCGTGGCCTCCTGTGCTTTCCAGCTCGATGGCGACAGCATCGCAAGCATCGATGCCACACCCCACCGGCCACTGGACGAGTCTGCCGACTCTGCCACGCTGCTTGCACTACTTGCGTTGGTGCGCGCGGGGATCGCCATGGCGCCGCCCGGCGCATCGTCACTGCTTCCAGACCCGTCGCTGCTATCTGTAGCCAGCGGCGCCGGGCGTGCACGCTGCGCTGCCTTGTTGGCGCGCTGCGTCGACCCAGAGCGCCCAACGGTCTTGAACAGCGGATCACTACTCTGTTGCTGCATCTTGGGCTTTCCCACCGGTCTGCGCGCCGACGCAGCCGCCGCATGCGCGCGGATCGCCTCAGCCTTACGTGCAGCCTCACGCATCGCCGCCGTTGACGACTTTTGCACAGGCTTTGCATGCGGCTTGGTGGATGTGCCGGGCGGTCGCCTGACTTGGCCGCCTGCCGCGCTATTGCCCATGCCGATGCTAGAGTGTCCGGGCCGCATAGCCGCAACAGGGCTGACGAACGCTGACGCCGTTGGCGCATCGAATTTACGCCGCGCCTCGGCCACGCGCCCCATAGCAGCAGCATGCGGAAGCCGTGAGTCTGTGCGCGGAGGAACAGCCAGCGCCTTCGGAATCACGCCTGCTGGTCGACGCGGGATGCCCGTAGTTGCTGCTCCCTTGGGTGCTACTTGTAGCGCTGCAGCGGCACGTCCTTTGCGGCCCTTGGCTATCGTTGAAGCTGTAGGTGCAAGCAGTCTGCTGCTAGGTGCTGCCGTCTGGGCGCTTTGCGCGTCGCCGTGCTTCTCATCATCAGAGTGCTTGCGCTTGCCCGGCGACGTGTGCTCTGCATCGTCCGCGTCGCCGATGCCGTCCATCTGGATCGGCGCTACGTCGATGTCCACGTCCACGTAGATCGCAGACTTGCGCTCCTTGCCTTGATGCATGGGTGACGCGTCGGAGCTGGGCGGCAACAGCTCCTCGACTTCGTCAATGTCGTTGCACAGCGCCGTGATGTCCTCGGCCGTCGTCTGCGGCGACAGCGCCGCCTCGATGCGGTCGATGCGCTTCCTGGCCAACTCTAGTCCACCTGTAAGGGGCTCCTCGGCTACCTGCACCGTTGTGTTGGTGCGGCTGAGCGCAATGCGAATGCGCTGGAGTCGGTCGCGCACATCCTCTTCGGATCGCGTCGTGCCTGCTGAGGCCTGGCTCGACGCATTAGATACTGTGCGCGGATGCTGCACAACTGTTGTCCTCGGCTGCGATGGCGTCGTTGTTTCATCGTGGTTGGTCTGTTGCTGTTGCTGCTGCTGCTGCACTGCAGCCTTTTGCTTGTTACGACTGGCTGCGTCCAACGAGAGGCTTCCCAACGCCATGTCAATGTTTGTTGTAAGCGGCGGCGTCCGCTGCTTGGATGCCATTGGCGACTGTCTGTTCAGGATCATGTCGCGCAGCGTTGGGACTGTGGTAAGCGCCGTAAACCGTTGTTGTTTGGGCGGCTCGGGCGTCACATCTTGCTCTTCAGGCGCCCCTTCCACCTGCATGTCCATGGCAGTCTCCACGGGACTGGTGGTGCTTTCCTGGAGCAGCTTGACTGCAGCCGCCGTTTGCGCCGCCGTGCTGTTGCTCCTGACGAGGGGTCCGCTGGGCTGCCTCCTCATCGCAACAACCTTGTGCGCCACCGCACTCTCCTGCGACCTCTGGGTCCTGAGCGACGGCACCCCCGCAACATCCTTCTTCCGAACCAACCCATTAGTAGCGGTGGTGGTGGTGGCTGTTTCTTCGGGCGCTGCTAACCCGCTGCTTGCAAGCGTCGTGGCCGCGCTGGGAGGGCTGACCACATTGGTCATGTACGGCGACTTGGGTGGAATCATCGCCATCTCTGCCAACGTCATGCTAAGCGTGTTCCCTTGCATCGACCCGTAGTGCGAAGACAGTCGCTTTGCGCGCTTACTGCCAAACTGCAGAGCCCCATAAGTAGGCGACAAGCGCAGCGTCCCGTTACTCGACGCCGCACTGCCAATGGTCCCCGCCGACGCGAAAAACACGTCCCGCACATCCATCCGCGACCGCACGTTCCGCTTGGACGACGACGTCTTCAGCGCCTCTGTAATCGCCATGCTTGGCTTCTTTGTGTCCTTCATGCCTGCTATGTTTTGCCAATAGATGGCTAGCCACTTGTCGTTCTCTTGCAACGTGGTCTCTAGGTCGTGGTACTTTGTAAGGAACGCGTTGTCCCAGTCACGTTTCTTGCTTTTCACCCACGATGTTGTGCCAGACGCGGCGGTGGGTTCCATCGAGACCGTGCTGGCCGATGCCATTGACCGCACTGTGTCTCCGTACGCATAGCCCTGCTCCCTCGAAGGGTGCTGCTGTTGCTGGAACGATGCAACTGTCGCCATTTCGTTTTAAAATAGTCAAGGTCTAAAGCAAAAAATATAAACAAGAAAAGGTTTTTTTTTTCGTTTTTCACTTGGCCCTTCTTATTCGGTGACTCTAATGCAAAATAATAATAGGCTTGGAATGAAACAAAAAGAAGTACATAGAAAAGGAAAGCAAAAAAAAAAAGATATTCGCGAATGAAACAAGAAATAAAAATAGCTTCACTGATTTTCTTGTTTACGTTATTTTCGTGAGTGTTGGCTGCATTCGGATTTAACCATGCGTGCTCTCCCTGTTTCTATTGCCACGCCAGCCAATCAGCGGGGGGATTCTCACGAGGTCACAGAAACGTAAATAAAATCATTTAAAAAAGACCACAAAGAAAGCCTACAAAAGCACGAAGGGATATGAGGAAAACAAATGTTGGGAGGAGGGATAAAAAAATAAAATCATAATCGACGGGGGGAGTTGTTTTGCAGGTAGAAAGATAAAGTGCACTGAGGAAAGGGGGAGGTTGGGATGGTTATATTTTTGTGTGGGATTCAGCGGTGGCAGCCGATGACAAACTCTGGGACCTGGGGCAGGTACGAGTACGAGCTCAACTCAAGCGTATACAGATCGTCAAAGACCTCCTGGCCGTTGTATCCGCCGTGCACATACAGACGGCCGTCATGCAGCGCGCAGGCGTGGTAGCCGCGCGGCACCGGCGGCGGGCCATAGATGGCGCGCGTCTCCCAGCGCAGCGTATCCAGCTTCAGCATCAGCACCTGGTTGGCGTAGTCAGCGCCGTCATGGCCGCAGATCACAAACAGATACATGCCCACCAGCGTCGCCGAGTGCGCCAGGCGCGTCAGCGGCGGATCGATCGTCACGTGCGACCACTCCATGGTGTCGAGGCTGAGCAGCGACGTATCGCCAAAGCACTCTTGCCCGTCCGACCCGCCGAACACAACCAGCTGGTTGCCCACAAGCGTCGACGTGTGGTATCCGCGCGGGAACGGCCGCCCGCCGCGCGTGTCAACCTCCTCCCATTCGTATGCGCCGTCGGCGTTGGGCTCCGCGCGGACGCGCCACAGGTCGTTGAGCGCGCGGTGCCCGTCGCCGCCGCCGAACAAGTACACATAGCCGCCGTAGTAGAAGCACGTGTGCGTTCGGCGCGCCGACGGACCCGTGCCGGCGATCCTTGCGCGCGCCCACACGCACGACCGAGTGTCAAGCACATAGAGATCGCTGAAATACCGCGTGCCGTCGCCGCCGCCGAACACAAACAGCCGGTGGCCGACCGCCGTTGCCGTATGCGCCCTGCACGGCGGCACAGCGTCGCCTGCCGCCGCCATGCGCGACCAGAACATCGTCTCTGTATCCAGCACGTACACGTCGTTGTAGCACACCGAGTTGTTCCACCCGCCAAACACGTAGATGTTGTTGCCTACAACGTTCAGCGACTGCGACCGCATCTTGGGCGGCCGCGAGCCCCACGTTCGCGTCTGCGACCAGTACATCGCCGGCGTCGGCGCCCGCGGCTCCACCATCTTGCCAATGTCTTTGCTGCCTTCGCTTACCGATGTTCCGCGCGACACCAGTCCTCCTCCTCCTCCTCCCCCGAACTGCGGAAGCGCCGCTATCGTTGCTGGAAGCGGCGGCACCGACGCCGATGCGTTAGTATGTGGTCGACTGGCGAAATCGCTTGTCCCGCCGCGCGACCCGCGCTTAGCGGCTGTGTTGCGCACCCCTGCCTTTGCTGCCGCTGCTGCCGCGCTTGTCATCATCGACAGTGCCTCATCGTCGCCTAGCGCACCGCCGCTATCCAACAACAGTCCGCTGGCTGATAGCGACATTGCCGATAGCGTCTGGTCCATCAACGCTGTGTGTTCCGTGATGCTCTCTTCCATGGGTTCTTGTCTGCTGCGAAGTGTTCGGGATGGCGACTTGTGCAGGGTCCTAGTCCCCCTGCCTGGTGGCGATGGAACCGGCGGCGGCGGCGATGTGGGCGACGTCTGGTTGCTTGACATCCTCAACGATAGGGACAATGCGTTGTTCTTATGTTTATCTTTCGGAACTTTGTTTTACTGCGAAGGAATTAATCGAAATCAGGGAGGGTTGTGGTTTTATTTTTTCGGCTTGGGGGGAAGGTTGGTGCTGTAATAAGAATAATGCTTTATGCCGAGCGAATTGCCAAGAGAATATGGATGTGAGTGAAACGAAAGGGAGATTAAGAAAAAAAGGGAATGAAGTGCCTACAGGCAAATTAGGCTAAATGGGAAGGGGGGCCAGAGTTAATAAGTAAAAAAAAGACAGGAGAGGAAGAAACGCAGAAGCAAGATAGAAAGGTGCTCAGATGCGGACACGAGGGGGCTTGTTTGCCCAAACAAGCACATTGAACAAACTTCTGCTGGCCATTTTCACCGAAATACAAGGCGAAAAAGAATCCTCATCTGTGAGCCTTTGCTTTTCTTTCTGGATGAAAGGGAAGGGATTGACCGCGATCGCCAAAACAAACCGAAAATGGAAGATAACTACTCGCTGGCTTGTCTGTGCGTCGCGAGGGTCAATGTTGTATTTAATTTTTGTGCCTTTTTTGCTACGAGCAAGTGTGTTTTCGAGCGAAACCCTCTTGGTGCGCAACACCAGATCTCTCCCTCCATCCCTCCGCTCATGCTGTCGTGCTGATCGAAATGCTCGCGTGTCGCCTCCTCCCCCCGCCCACACGGCAGCACAAGCTGGGCACTGCTGCTGCACGCGAGCCAAGCCCGCTGCAGACCGTTTTGCCTTCTCCCCTTTTTTCTGCGGACCGCATACTAATCTGACAGGGATCGGCTGACAAATCAACCGAATCGCCTGATCAGATCAACGCAGCCAAGACAGATGGCCAATCACATGCTGGAATGGCTGACAAGTGGATTGGCCAATGACGCTGCGGCGGCAATCAGGAAAGACAAAGAGGAAAGGGAGAGGGGGAGCATGGGGGTGGGTGGGTTTGTGTTATATTTTTTTCTCAACGGAAACAAACGCATTTGGGCGTGCAAAAGGAAAAAGAAAAAAAAAAAAGTGGCCAGACAACTTTGCCAGATTGCTTTGGAATGAAATTTTCCTCCCACCCGCCCGAAAAAACACACCCACTTCGCGTACTTTTTTTTTTCTTCCATTCTATTATTCCACCCGACAGCGGGCTCCAACGCCGAAACCTCAGGCCCTACGGCGCTTCCTCAGTATCTATACACGGCTCCAGGCTCCTTCCGGCACATACCCGAGACCTTGTTTTCCAGCAGACGGCTCCTGGAACCAACGGAACCAGCCTTCACCCCTCTAAAGACCCAAGCTCAGCCCAGCTTCCAAGAAAAACCCGCCCCGCCTCTTTTTCCACCACCACCCCCAAACCAACACACTTTTTCCGCTCCCATCAGCAGCTTTTTTCTTTCTTTTTCTTTTTATTTCTGCTTACGCTGAGAGCGAGCGTTCCCAGCCAATCAGCGTCCCCCTCATTTTCAGCCTCTTTCTCATTCTGCTGGCAAGAAAGCGCTGGACGGGAAAAGGAAAAGCAAAGAACACCGTGGACCTTTTTTTTTTTTTTTTTTTTTCCTTGCTCAGTTAACTTTGGCAGGGCGAAAGAAAAACAACGCGTGGAAAGGAAGAGTCTGGGAACAAGCAAAACGTTGGAAAGAGCCATCCTCTTTATTTTTTTTTGTCTCGCGTACCTAGAAGGACCCAGACAAAAAGAGCTTTTTTTACAGGCTTCCCCTCCCTTTTCTCCCACAAAAAACAGCTCCTTCCCCTTGTATCTGCTCTTCGCGTTCGTGTTCCTTTCACAAGAACCGAAAGATAAAAAGATAGCAAGCCTGGAAAAAATCCACACGCGAAAAAACACTTTTATCTCCTCTCTTTTTTTTTCCCCCCACGCCCCAAACGAGATAAAAACAAATCCAAGCGGCGTTTATTAGCAGCTCCCACGCCTCGTTCGGTCATCTCATATGGTCAATGCCCAGCGCTTTCGTGCGCGCAAGGTCGACCTCAAGCGGCCGCTGCCGGTCTTCCGTGCAGCTGACCTCGACGACCTTGACGAGGACGACAACCGCCAGGTTGACGCTATCGAAACCGGTGTCGAAAAGGATGAAGAGACGGTAAGTGTCTTTCGGCCAATCACGGCCATGCCACGTGCTTTATATTCTCCAAAAAAAAAATGCCATGCTTTTTCCCACGTGTAATTTTGGGCAGCCTCCTATTAAAAAAAACCCCCTTTCTTTGTTCGCCTCCCCCCTACCCCACGCTTGCTCTATGGTTTATATTTTTAATCAAATGTAGGAGCATCATCTGCAAGCCGCAATATCAGCCACGCACGCCGCCGCCAGCGGCAATGCGCCGGCAAAGCAAGTGTACATTCCGACGCCCGACGCGTCAAAGACAATCGACGGATATGATGCGCTGTACCCGACGAGCTTTACGTGCCCGACATCGCTGATCCGGTCGTCGGAGACGGTGGAGGAATGCTGCGCGCCCATGTACTGCCTGGACGACGCCGACTTGGAGTGGCTGCGGAAGTTCAACAAGAAGCGAAAGAGCGACGAGCTGGACGAGCTGACCGAGAATGAGTTCGAAGTAGCGATGGACCAGCTGGAGACGCTGACGCGAGACATGGTCTTCCTGCAAGCGGAGGGCATTCCGACGGCGGACGACCTGGCGTCGCATGCGGCGGACCGCGACCAGCTGTTTGCGCACAGCATAATCAGCCATGTGTACGAGCACTGGAAGCAGCGGCGCATCGAGGGGGCGTTCAAAACGGTGATGGCAACGCTACAGTACGAGGACACGTCGAAGGCGGCGGAGATCGACCCATACGTGTGTTTCCGGCGGCGCGAAGTGCGGCAGGGGCGCAAGACGCGGCGCGCGGACCAGCGGTCGCTGGAGCAGCTGCGGCGGCTGCGCGTCAACTTGGCGATGGCGTCGCAGGTGCTGGAGATGTGCATGGACCGCGAGGGCGTCAAGGCGCAAGTGGTCGACGAGGCGCAAGAGCTTGCGCGGCAAAGGGCGACAGTTTTACGGATGCGGCGGCGCCTGGGCGTTGCAGCCAACGTATCGGCGGACGATCTGTTTGTGCCGCCAGTGCAGCAGCGCAAGAGGATGTCGGCGCGCGATCAGTCGCAGCAGCGCGCGCGGGGCGGCGTTCGCAAGCCGCGCATCGCCACTGGCTTGGCATCGGCGGCAGCGGCGGCGGCTGCTGCAGCACAGGCGGCCGGCGGTGTATATGGCCTGGGATCCGGCGGCGCCCATGGCATGCTGGGCAGCGGTGGCTACGCTGACCCCGTCATTCCGCTGCCGTTTGTCTTGCCGCAGACGGTCACTGTGCACCAGTACCCGGTTCCCCTGTGGCAGCAGGAGATGGCCGAGCGCATTCGTGCAAAGGCACAAATACATGAGGCCAAGCTGGGCAGCGGCTTTGTTGACGCGACGTACGCGGGGAGCCAAAACAGGCTGCACACAAACAGTGCAATCGACCCGCGGATGGCGTCGTTCTGGGCGCCATCGATGGCACAGCAGCAGACGACGGCCACCGATCTTATCCTCCAGCAGCAGCAGCAGCAGCAGCAGCAGTCCCTGGTGGCGTTCCGGGTACGCTGCGGCCGAAATGGTCGCATGTTCATGGACCGTCGCGCAGTTCGCGCCGACAGCCAGCCCTCGAGCCGGCTGCAGCAGTACCGGCTGGGCCTTTTGCGCCCCGAGGACCACGTACGGTTGGCACAGATTCACAAGCGGTTTGACACTGTCGCAGCGTCTCCGTCGTTGGCATCGATTCCTGCCGATCTGCTGAAGCCATTTTCGTTTGCGCCGGAACTGCTGTTGGGACCACCGTCGCCGCCTTATGGCGGTGATGCACAGCAAGTGTCCAAGCTGACGATTCCGTCGCAACATACCGAGGGCATTAGTGGTCAGCAGCTGGTAGGCAATGGTGAGGGGCTACTATCGCCCAACACGCTTGAGATGATGCTTCCGCGCAACGGCGGAAGTATGCAGCAGATCGCATCGCCTCCGCTGTCAGCGTCAAGCGTGTCGCTGACGGATGATCTGTCGGCCACAGTACCAAGGCGTCTGCTGTCGGCGGGCAAGCCCAGTTTGCCGCACACGCCAGCGGCGGATGCATCGTCCAGCTCCAACAACACTACGCTATCGGCTCAGTCGTCGCCGATGCTGACGACGGTCATTGCCAACGGATCGTTGCTGTCGAAGGACGACATGTTGCATTCGCTTCACCGATCCAACAGCGCCGATCCGTCGGCTGTGCCGAACAACATGCATGCGTCGCCGATGGCCATGGCAATGCCGATTAACATGCCGTCGTTGTCGTCGATGTCGCCGCAGATGGGGAACCACCACGGGTCGCCAGCCATCGCTGCGTCCAGCACAGCAGCAAAGTGCAATTGAAAAAAAAGGCAACATAAAGATTGAATGAGGGTTTTCTTGTTTGAGATCCTTTGTTTTTTCTCTCTCTCTCTCTCTCCTCTCCCCTCACTCTCGTTTGATCACATATTTATTCCTCCCCCTCACACTCTCAACCACCCACAAATTCTATATTTTCCTGTACAATAAAAAAACACACATATGAACGGAATAACAGCCCTCCACTGATAGCAATATCATACTTGGACCACTTGCTTTCGTTTAAGCTTCTCCAACACAAGCTTCATATCGGCATCCGAGTCGGCAGCCATTCCGAGAAAGCGCATGATCTCCAGACATACGGGTCTGTTCTTTGCGGCAACAGCACGGCTAAGAAGCGCCAAGATGTTTGCCTCGTTAACTGACGACGGCTCCAGCGTCTGCAGGACCAAAAGGCACTGCGTTGCGGTTTCGAGACGGCCGCTGGCCAGGCAGTGGCGGAAGAAGCGCTCGGGACCGCCGACGCACGCAAACAGGTGTGGCCAGAACGCAGCCTCCGTCTTGCGCGCGCAGTGCACGACGATTTCGTAGAAGGACGGGAAGTTTTCGAGCAGTGCAATGACACGCGGCAAAATCACAACATCTTCATTGTTGGTTGTAGTAGTGGATTTGGACGCTGTTGTGGCCCGATCCATTTCGCGCACAAGCACTTCGTGGAGCAGGATCTCCATGGCGTGGGCAAAGAACTCGAGGTGCTCGAAGCATGCGGCGTACAGAAGCGCGTCTTGGTCGGACTCGTTGGCGGCGCTCAGCATGTGGTCGAGGATGTTGTGCAAGTACAGTTTGGCACGCACAGGCAGCCGCGACAGCCCAGCAACCGCATGGTCGTCCAGCACCCAGTCTTGGTCGACGCCAACGGCCATCCCTTTGTCGGCAGACACGGCAATAGGGAAGAACTCGGGCCGCACGCAGATCGCTTCACGCCGCCTCCGCTGCTCGGCGCCATTGTTGAGCAGCGGCCTGGTTCCGCCGTCCATAAAGTCCTCGAGGCTGATCAGGCACGCGTGGAGCTGCGATCCGCCGAACCACCATACGGTCGAATGCATGTTGCCAAAGTTCACGCCGCTGGTGATTGTCAGCTCGGCTCGGTCGCTGACCACCGATGCGCGCAAAGGCGCACTGTCTGGCTGCTGCTGCTGCTGCTCTTCTACGACTAACAGCGTGGTGCCCTGGTGCACAAGGAACGCTGGCTGGCTGTCAAACAGCGCGCTGGGCACCCATTGCAGCGACCGTACGCGCATGGGGTCGATTTCCGGGACGCTGGCAAAGCCGATCTGCCGCCGGAACCCCACTTGGATAAAGTCCATATCGTCAAAGATCGCGTACTGATAGAGCACGCCGTTCCGGCACAGCACCAGCAGGATCGAGTTGTGGCAGCTGATGCATACCGCCGGCTGCTCGAGCGCAACCGTGTGCATCTCGCTAGTCGTGTCCAGCGGCCGGCTGCGCGCAAAGAACACCAGCTGCGGCGAGTCGCCGCACGCGTGGTTGATGCACGCAACCACCAAGTAGTCGCGGTACCATAGCAGCCCGCCTACGCAAGTGATCGATTCTTCCTGTTGCTGGCTGCGGAGCATGCGCCACCGACGCATCTCGACGCTATACCACGCCACCCCATGCGCCCCGGCTACGGCCACCGATTTCCCGTCATCGTCTGCTGCCACGTACCGGATCGGCCAGTTCATCGCCAAGTACTCGGCTGGAATGTGTGCCACATGCCACAGAAGCTCAGGCTGTTGCTGTTGCTGCTGGCCTGTCAGATTGCGCGAGCTCTTGTCGAATTCGCAAAAGTTGAGAAACACCTTGTCGTCCGAGAACAGACACACGCGCTTTGTGTTGCCCTCACATGCCACTGTGGTTAGCGCTGCTCGCGCAAACGGCAGCATGTCGGCCTGCTGCCGCGCGAGCGTTCCGTCTATTGCCAGAACACACTCGCTGAACACGCACAGCCGCGTGGAGCCGCGGACCCATAAAAGTGACACAGGCACAGGCGCTTGGTGCACGTCTGCTGGCGGCTGTGCGCTCAGCCGCGTGGTGTTGAGCTCGTAGCCAAGCGCGCTGTACACACACACATGGCCCGTTGTGTAGCCGCACGCCATTGCCAGCCCGTCGGCTGTCCACGTGATCGAGGATACCTGGGCGGCTCTGTCGTGGCTAAACCGTATCCGCCCAACGCTGGCGACGTCTGGCGTGTGCGCGCCGACCGAATAAAGGAGCACGTCGCCGGTGGTTGTTCCGATCGCCACCATGCGGCTCGCTGGCGTATACGCCATCACTGTGTACTTGTGCGTGCTATCCGCTGCGTCGAGCGTGCTTGCATCTAGAACCGTCTTCAAGTCGGAACCGGTGCTGCTGTTCTGGCGCGTTTTGTGCATCCGGATCACGCCGTCGCTGAAAAGATAAATCCCAATCTCTGCATCGGTGCAGCTGATGCACAGAATCTGGCTGATATGCGCAAGCGGATTGTCGTAAATGTCCTTGATAGCCACACTCGACACCAGCGCCCCCGTCCATGACAGCCGGTGGATATGCACGCGCGTGGCAACGAGCGCAGCGCCATCACCTGTGCTCTGCGCTGCTGCACATACGGCCGCACCGGTGCCTGGCAGCCTGTATGTGCGCTTCTGCGCCAGACCCAGCGCGGGAACCCCCTTGCCTTCGCCGGGGCCACGCACAAAGTAATGCTGCGTCGGGAACTCGTACTCGAGCACAGCCGCGTCTCTCTTGTACACTGCGAGCTCAAATACGTACCCCTTGGCAAGAACAACAAACAACGTGGCTACTACTTTGGAATCGCCAGCGCTAGAGCGAAGGTCGTAGTGAGCTTCCTTCTCGTCCTTCCAGACGATATCCACGGGGCTGCCAAACTCGTCTACGGACTCGTATACGAGGCTGCTGAGCTGCATAAACGGCTTCAGTGTCCACAGGTAGACGCCCTGGCGCGTAATCCCAACAAGCAGTCTCCCGTCCGGGGAGCCCGCCCATCGGATGACCAGCGTCGAGTCTGCGGCGCCTTTGCTCAGCATGTGCGGCGCTCCCAGCCGCCGACCCACGTCGGCGCCAACCCCAGAACTATATGTGACACTCCGTTGCCGTCCCAGCCGCCCATTGTCTTTCTTTCGTGTCTGTTGCTCAGCGCTGTTGCTGTCGGCTTCCTTTGTCGGATCCGTCCGCACGTCAAGCAGGAGGTGCTCTGTGCAGTTTATACGCCAGTACATATCCAGCCGAGGAAAGTCGCCAAGTGGCTAGGGCCCTAGTTGATTGCGAATGTGATGGAGATAAAACAAGAATGAGGGATTACAGAAAATAATGTGTATTAGTGCATTTGGCAAGAAAAGATAAAAAAATAACAGCATGGGGTTTGGGAAGAGAAGGAAAAGACTATAGCGACAAAACTCTTTGCTTAATCCCTGGCCGCTGCAAATTCAGTGATATGATATTTGGTGATCCTGATTAAGACATGCAAATCCAATATTTATATTTAGAATTTATTTCCATTTCCAAAATACATGTAAATCCATCGCCATAAACAATTTGAGGATTTGCTGCCTGCTAGCCCGCTTACCCGCTTGCCTGCTAGCTCGTTTTCCTGCTTACCCGCTTACCCGCTTACCCGCTTGCCTGCTAGCTCGCTTACCCGCTTGCCTGCTAGCTCGCTTACCCGCTTGCCTGCTAGCTCGCTTTTCTGCTAGCTCGCTTACCCGCTTACCCATTCGCTTGAATGGCTTACTTACCAGGCCACTTGCTCACGTCGCTAAAGCACGTCTGTTCCTAAACGTGAACATTAAAAGGGATTGTACATAATAAATTACTCAGCGCCATGTCAGATAGCAACGATGAGCGTCAAAGGAATGAGGCGACATAAATGAGAGAGAGACTGTAGATAATACAAGGACGACAGCAACATAAACATGATTATCAGCGGACAGAACATGAACACGAGTATTGAAAGAACATATTCAATTGAATCAGCTAACATGAACAAAGTAATCGGTGGACAGAGTGGAGAGTAAAACATGTATATGGCTATCAGCAGATGGAGTAGAGGAGAGAATAACGCAGATAGAGCAAAGGAGAGAGTAACGCACACAAAAGAATCAGCGGACAGAGCAGAGGATACAGAAACGGACACAAGGTAATCGGCGGATAGAGCAGAGGATATAATAACGCACACAATGTAATGAGTGGGTAGAGCAGAGGATATAATAACGCACACAAGAGAATGGGCGGATAGATCAGAGGTGAGAGTAGACGGACACAAAGTAGTCCGCGGATAGAGCAGGAAACATAACAGCGTA